>JASDQU010100260.1:503569-541971 GCA_032191745.1 Picea mariana | reverse complement strand
GTGGTTGGTCTTCAAACCAAAGTTGGAGTTTCTCCATTCTTGATTCACCTTCCTTGTGTCCTCATCATGAATTTCATGGGATGCATTTTCACTTTCAGGTGTCTTCTCTATTATGAAATTTTTCAATACTTCCATGATCTCCCCTTTTAAACCATCTATCTTAGTATCCAACTTATCTTCCATTGAATCCATCTTAGTATCCAACTTAGCTTCCATTGAATCCATCTTATTTTGTAGTTCATTTATGTCCCTACGCATTTCTTCACCTTCATCAAAAGTCCAAGTAGGATTTTCTGGAGGCTTATTTGGTGTAGAAGTTCCCTTTTTATATGGCATGTTGGCCAAGTATCACTTTTGAACCTTGATTTTGAGGTGGTTCTACTAGACAATATTTCTTTTGTTGTATCTCCCAAGTTTCAGACCTTTTCGGTATGAAACTTTCTTTTATGTATTTCTCTAATATTTCTTCTCTGCAATTCCATAGGTCTAATCAAATTGGATGTGCCAAGTGGAATTTACGATAACTTCCCCACAACTTGCTTATTTTTGTCCTTTCCAGGAGATCTCACTTATATAGTGTGCCCGACACAAAATAATTAATATACAATTATGAAACTCGCACTCGAAATACTACAGTCTATCCACGATCTAATGCAACCAATACCACACAATTTGGATACTCTAAGAAGAAGTTATGATTGGTTTACCTGGAACACCTTCTTGAGACTAGTCAATAGGACTAGTCAGATACCCTATCTTACACAGGGTGTATCTACAAATTTAAGATGACCCAGAAGCTAAAATTTCTATCACATATACCTTACTAATTTCTGTAAATATCCTCTGGAGCTCAGGGTCTGAAATGTTACAGAAAAGTTTTTATAGCGACAATTCCGCAATGACTCAGTTCAGGAAGATTTGAGAACCCTATCTTGTACATGCTGTATCTCCGAAAGTATAAGGCCTTAGGAGATGAATTTTGAACCCAACATACCTTGATCCGTCTACTAAATATCCTCCAAGCCATTCCTTCTGCAACGTTGTAAAAAACAAGTTATAGCGAAAATTCCAAGGTGTCTCAGATGTAGCAGCGAAACCCCAAGACCTTGAGCTCTGATACCATATGTTAAGAACCAAATATCAATATAGCATAGAAAATCCTCAGAAAAAGTAATCAACGCCTTGAAATAGAGAGAATTTCAGATAATAAGCCTCTTCGAGGGGGCAACCTCCTTTTACCCCACTTAAATGTTCAAGTACAAGATGATTCAAAATGAAAATGTCTCATTGGTATATATAGGAGACTAGGAGGTATAATTACAACTAATGGCCTAAAAAGGACATAAATAAAATAAAATTACTAATATAATATGCCCCGATTAAGGGGTAATGAGCCAATATTAGGGATTAACAACATATGTTAAAACTATACCGTATGCAAATAATATATATACCATATATATTACACCAAATCGCGTGCCAACCATAATGTATTAAAACCATGCCATATATCAAATATATGATATAACAAATCACCAAATATATGTGCGTGGGAGGAGAAGCCCGTAGGTTTGACCCCGGGACTTCCGCCCCCATAATAACCACAACTACCAACGCGCCACCGCTTTGAGACGTGGCAATTGATGGCGCGAAAACCTTAAAAGGTGCCAATTTGAATGGGATTTGGGTGGGCGCGTGGCCTATGGCCCATGCCCCTTTTTGGGTTTGATTTTATTATTTAAATCAGTCATGTGCACGGATCCCGAGAAGGAGTTTGGAAATGGGCAGAGATAGGCACGCAAATCGAGGTGATGTTGCACAATGACCGAAGTGAATTTGCATGTAGACCGAGGTAGTTTTTGCACACAGTTCGAGGTGGTTCAGAATTGGCATGCATCCCGAGGCCGTACGGACTGTACAATCAGGGGCAAATTTGGGAATTGTGCCAAAAAGGGCATTTGGAGTCCAGTTTCTGAAATATGTCAAGTTTATACTCAAAAGTCTCAGTTTTTCACAAGGATTCCAGATCCAGCTTTAGTTTTTGCATTCAGGCATCCAGATAGAAAAGTGCTCACAGAACCTTCTAGATACACATAAAGGTATCCATGTTTATACTTAAAAGTCTCAGAATTTCATGTTCCAGTTGTTGTTGAAGTCTGTTACTGTATATGACAGATAGAAATCAGAAGTCACTTTGTAAGCATTTGAATACTTAATCTATTGGCCTTCACATTTTCGAAAGTGGCCCGGAGACGTAGCCAGGAAGTCTGGTGAACTTCGTTACCAATTCTTGTTCATAGATGGTTTTCTTACATGTTTATGTGCTCATGCGCTTGATGAATGTTCTTTAATTTTTCATTTACAAAGATGGTTAACAGTTAAAAATTCACATGCAAATAATGGTTAAAGATCAAGTTAAATTTCAGATCAAGTTGGTATCAGAGCGAGGTTAACCATTTTCTTTGTGAGTTGATGTTAACAAGATCCAAGCTTCAATGTGGTGAAGGAGAACTTGAAGAGTTTGATCCATAGATTGGTTCAAGAAGAGGAAGGATGTCTTCACCAAAAGAAGAAGAAACAACTTTTTCTATCCCTTCTGAAGGGGAATTTCTGAAAGCTTTGATGAGAATGCAAACGATGGTAGAGGATCTCTATCAAGATCGAAAGAAAGGTGAACAAGGTGGACCATCTCATACAGAAGGTTAAAAAGAAGGAGGTGGTGAGGAACCCCCTAAAACCCCACCAACTTCTCTATCTCTTCTTGATGGTTCTATTCCTTCTCCATTTGAAAAACTAAAAACAAAAGTTGATCCTAATATGCATCATTTAAAGCTTGATATTAAGTTTGAATTACCTATGTATAATGGAGAGCTTAATGCTGAACAATTGGACAATTGGATCCGTCAAATTGAAGTTTATTTTCGGATTCAAAAGCTTACTGAATATGTTGTTAAAATTTAGTTGGCTTCTCTTCGACTTGGAGGGACTGCTCTCATTTGGTGGGAGAGCAGATCTCAAGAGGATCTTGCCACAAAAGGCAAAATCGTTTCCTCTTGGTATGAGTTCACTTCAACACTTAAAAAGAAATTTTATCCATTAGGGTATATGTAGTAGGCTATGATGGATTGGCAGAATTTGAGACAAAGTAAGGGACAAAGTGTGCAAGAATACACACAAGAATTTCGAAAAAGAGCATTGATACTTGGTATACCTCTCTACACTCAGGAAACTCTTCTCAAATATATAGGAGGATTGCATACTTATTTATGTCATATGATATTGATGTTTAATCTGACTAACCTTGACGAGGTGTGTGTTCAAGCAACTCACATTGAGTCAAAAGGAAAGAGTGTTCATGATGTTTCTTCAACTGAATCCGTCCAGGCAAAAGAAGGCAAGGAAAAGCAGAAAGTTAAACATACAACTACAATGAAGAAGGGTGATGAGAGACCTACATGCTCACATTGTCAAAAGAAAGGGCATGAAGAGGCAAAGTGTTGGAAGCTACATCCTAGAATGAAACCGAAGTGGTTTAAAGATCGGAAGGGGAAGCAAACAACCACGCTTATCGTTGAGGACCTTGGATCAGATTCTGAGGACGAAACAAAGATAACAATCGTAGGCGTGAAAAGTAAATCTATTGTTGATAATGATGTTTACATTGGTTCTTCATGTGCTTCTACTTCTAAAGATGATGACAATTCTAAGGATAGAAAGAGGAATGCATTGTTTCATATAAGAGTGATTACAAAACAAACAAAGGTTGACACATTAATATATAGTGGATCTCAAGTTAATCTTATTTCAGAAGAAGTAGTTAAGAAATTGGGATTAACAACAAAACCACACAAGAAACCTTATCCATTAGGTTGGGTATGCAAAGATAAAAGATTACAGGTAACACAACAATATGATTTAAAGTTTGCAATTACATCTAAGTTTGTAGATGAGGTTGAATTTGATGTGGTCCCACTAGATATATGTGGAATTGTGTTGGGTAGTCTGTACTTATATGATCGAAAAGCGATCTTCTATCGAGAACATAATAAGTATCACTTGTTTAAAGAAGGAATTGAGTACATAGTGCATTCACATTCATTCAAAAACGAAAAATCATTGGGCACTACACAACAATTAAAAAGGGTTGTTAATGCAAGTCATAATTTGGCACTTATGTCTATACAATGTAAGGAAGAAAAGAATCCTAAGCATGAAAAGGAAGTGTCATTTCACTACAATGCACCTGTTTTGGTTGATAGTGTTTCTATGGTTAAAAGTCAGCATGGTTTGGGTACAATCTCTTTCATAGGTTCAATGTTTATATTCATCTTATTACTCCTCAGCAGTATGTGGTTGGTTCCGACAATGTTGAATGAAGATGTGATTAAGAATGTGATTAATGTACTTAACAATGTCAGTGCAGTGTTGATTGTTGTATTGATGAGTCAGATGTACATATTCCAGGAAGAATGGATAGGTGATACAGGTCAAGTGGGGAGATCATGCCCTCACTTCATGTCTAAATGATTTCATACTTTTTGTGGCCAAAAATCTTTCTAGTGGGAAGGTTTGATCCAGGTGGATCATCTCAAAATTCAATAGAGTTAAAGTATTCAAAATACAAATTAAAGCTTACAAAGTGGAAGATCTCGTCAACATCTTTCTGGTGACATTCATTTCATGAAAAACGACCTCCAAGTGACAAAGATATGAGAAATGGAAGTTACATCAAAGATAGTTAAAAAATGGTTAAAAATGGGTTAAATATGGTTAGAAATGGTTTGAAAAAAAAGGGGTAGTGAAGTACCTAACCCTTGACCTTACCAACACCAAGGCATCCCCTTGGTATTTAAATATATCAAAACCATATGTAAAAACCCAAATCATAATATCAAAACCAAATGTCAAACCATAGCAAAGCGCACCATATAATATATAGGTATTAAAATCATATAACACATATGATTAAAACATATGGAATACCATACCATATGTTAAAACATATGAAGTGCACCCGAAACATATGTTAAAACTATACCATATGCAAATAATATATATACCATATATATTACACCAAATCGCGCGCCAACCATAATGTATTAAAACCATGCCATATATCAAATATATGATATAACAAATCACCAAATATATGTGCGTGGGAGGAGAAGCCCGCGGGTTTGACCCCGAGACTTCCACCCCCATAACAACCACAACTACCAACGTGCCCCCGCTTTGAGACGTGGAAATTGATGGCGCGAAAACCTTAAAAGGTGCCGATTTGAATGGGATTTGGGTGGGTGCGTGGCCTATGGCCCACGCCCCTTTTTGGGTTTGATTTTATTATTTAAATCAAGGATGTGCACGGATCCCGAGAAGGAGTTTGGAGGCAGGCAGAGACAGGCACGTAGATCGAGATGATGTTGCACAGTGATCAAAGTGAATTTTCACATAGATTGAGGTGGTTTTTGCACGTAGTTTGAGGTGGTTCAGAATTGACACGCATACCGAGGCCATACAGACTGTACAATCAGGGGAAGATTTGGGAATTGTGCCAAAAAGGGCATTCGGAGTCCAGTTTCTGAAATATATCGAGTTTATACTCAAAAGTTTCAGTTTTTCGCAAGGATTCCAGATCAGGCTTCATTTTTTGCATTCAGGCATCCAGACAGAAAAGTGCTCACAATGCCTTCTAGATACATAAAAAGGTATCCATGTTTATACTTAAAAGTCTCAGAATTTCATCTTGCAGCTGTTGTTGAAGTCTGTTACTATATATGACAGACATAAATCAGAAGTCACTTTGTAAGCATTTGAATATTTAATCTATCGGGCTTCCCATTTTGGAAAGTGGCTCGGAGACGTAGCCAGGAAGTCTGGTGAACTCCGTTATCAATTCTTGTTCATAGATGGTTTGCTTACATGTTTATGTGCTCATGTGCTTGATGAATGTTCTTTAATTTTGCATTTACAAAGATGGTTAACAGTTAAAAATTCACATGCAAATAATGGTTAAAGATAAAATTAAATTTCAGATCAATCCTTGAATGGTTGGATGCCTTATGAAAATCAACACTGTTGGCTGACACAAAGATCTCATCCCTAGGAAAGCCACCCGATGTTGTATGGTTGCAGGTGTGGTGTTGTCGACCATGCAACCTATTTGATGACCTATGTTGAGATGAAGTTCTTCTAGCTTTCGCTATCAATAATAAACTACAGAGGGTTCCCCTTCACCCACATATGTGAACGAAAAAGGTGCTCCCCCTCTTTAGGATCTGTTGGTTTGTTTGGTTGAATTGTTGCGGATGAGACAATAGCAGTGGGATCTGTGTTGATGATCTGTCTTCTATCAATATTCTTTGAATCAGATTCTGAATCAGGTTTTGGCTCCTTGTCCTTGATCTCGACCACCAATGATTGTTTTGAGCGACATTCATCGGTGTTGTGCCAGGGGATTTTGTGGAAATCGCACCATTTTCTTGTATCCTTCTTCATCTTTATGTGACCCTTATTTTCCTGTGGATTGAGCTAGTTTTTGTGAGGCTTTTTGTTAGGGTCGTATTTATCATACTATTGTTGTTTCATATTTGCAGACCCAAAATCCCACTTGTTATGGTGATTAAATTTCTTCTTGATTTTAACAACATATCGATAAGAAGAACCGCGTGATGAGATGTCCATAAAATCCATTTCAGTTTGGATGTATCTCTGTAGATCCCCGCGGTATTTCATAACCAAATGTCGCTTGGATTCCTTGATACCCAGCTTGGTGCGCAAGGTATGGAAGGTATTGGTGAACTCCATCACTTCTTGGCACCTCTTTTGCCGCAGTGTGGTCCATCTCATGTATTGGTCCTCATAGTTGTTGACAGGGTAATATTGTTCCTTTATCGCATCCACAAAAAAATATCAAGTGGGCTTGGCCCCATATATTCCAGACTCCTCTGTGGAAATTTTCTCCTAGTAAGTTTCCCACCAATGTTTGACATGGAGGAGAGCCTTAAGGAGTGTGAAGGTGATCTTTTCCTTGTCGAAGAAATTATGAACAAAGAAATAACCTTCTAGAAGATTTAACCATTTTTCTAGGGAATCCGCATATATATTCCCTTCAAATATCAGAATGTCAAAATTAACTTGTACCTTGAAAGGTGAGGTGCCTCCAAAGTGGTCTTTTGATGAATACACACATGTTGTTATCGGAAGGAATTGAAGGGTGTGGACAAAATTCTGCATCATTTCATCCCTCTATCATGTGAGAGCTTGCTCAAGCAATAGATTGATAGCATCATCTTCTTTGTGGTTTTTCTTTTCTTCTGCCATTGAGGTTTTCTTGGGTGTGCAAGGGAGATTTTATTGAAGAGAGACAAGCTTGAGACTCAACTTGCTATACTCATACCTCGTCGGGGACATGCATTAAAAAACGATCAATAGCAACATGCTCTGATACCAATGATCCAGATTATTTTCGGCACAAAATGAGAGTGGAGATATAATAAAGAAATGTGCAAAGATGTATCAGATAGCCAAAAATATAACAAAAATGTATTAGAGATGAAATCATAAACACAAATATACAGTAATACACAATTTCTATTAATGAGCGAAAAAGTACAAAGACTGTAAAAATACAGAGTGAAAGACTCGCTAGAATGGTGGTAGTTTATATCTGATAAGAGATGTAACAACTACTTGCATTTGCAATAATATGATTTTAAATGAGGCTCTAAAGGCCTTTTTAACATAAATAAAATCCAAAACCCTAAGCCCAGAAGATGAAAATCCAAAACCTTTGTGGACCCCATTTTGGGTAGTATGGTGTATCAACTTCTCGGGGGCGTAACTTTGGCATACGATCTCTGTTTGGGGGACACGATAGCTTGTTGGAAAGGTGTATCCAAGGAATACACATGTTTCCATCAGACTTATAATTTTTCTATAATTTGACTATGGAGTTCCCTAGAAACACTTTTTAGGGCCTCAAAACAACCCCAAAAGTTTGGGACTCGAAAACTAGGAGCAAAACCGCTAAGTTGAAAATGCCAAAATGAGCCAATTAGAATAGGTGGGTGGTCACATATATCCACCTGGATCAATTCTCCCTCCTTAGGAAGCAATGGTCTCCATCGTGTTGAGCTCTCGGGGGAGAGGGAAAGTGATTGTTGTAATTGAATCTTGGTGCAAATCTTTCCTTGTTGGAGACGTCACGCTGCTTGGTTTGTGGAAGGTTGTCATGAAGCTTTTGTTGGCGGGGTTGAATCTGTTCAATTAGTCGGGCTACATGAGATGTCTATGTGTAGAAGGAATTTTTTTATTTTACTGCAGTCTTGTCGACCCAATTCTGTTGGATAGAAGGTGCTTGGGTCGAGGTTGTAGTGGTTGCAATATCCTTATGTTCACCTTTTGAACAGATTGTGAAGAAGATGAGTTTTTTAGTATGAGATACTACCTTGAAACAATGTTTAGGTGGGACAATAGTTGGAATTGCCTCTGGTATTCTAGAGAGATGACCCCTTAGAGTAACAATGAGACTATGAGGTTGAGACTCATAAATATCATGGCGCTTCCACATATATGGCTTTCCCAAGAGAACATTACAGACATCCAGTAGGGAAACATCACATAATACCTCATCCTTGAAGGGTTGGATGTCGTATGAAAATCGACACTTTTGGCTAACATGAAGATATCGTCCCTGGGGAAGCCACCCAATGTTGTATGGTTGCAGGTGTGGTGTCGTCGAAAATCTCAATTGTTTGACGACCTCTGCTAAGATGAGGTTCTTATGGCTTTAGCTATCAGCAATAAAAAGTAGTGGGGTCCCCTTCAGCCACATTTGTGAATGAAAAAGGCACTTCCCCTCTTCAAGATCTGTTGGTTCTTCTGGTTGAATTGTTGTGGTTGCAAAAATAGCAGTGGGATCTACGTCAATGATATGTCTTCTATCACTATTCTCTGAATCAGATTTTGAATAAGGGTTCAACTCCTTCTCTTTGATCTCAACCACCAATGAATGTTTTGAGCGACATTCATCGGTGTTGTTCCAGGGGATTTTTTGGAAATAGCACCATTTTTTGGTGTCCTTCTTCGTCTTAAAGTGACCCTTCTTTTCCTTTTTCTTGAAATGGTTTTAGGGAGGTTTTTTTTAGGGTTTTATTTATCATACTTGTGTTCTTGCAGATTTGGAAACCCAAAATCTCGCTTGTTCTGGTGCTTAAATGTCTTCTTTATTTTAACAACATATCTATAAGCAACACCAAGTGATTGGATATCCATAAAATCTATTTTAGTTTGGATGTATCTGTGTAGAGACCCGTCGTGTTTCAGAACTAAATGTCTCTTAGATTCTTTGATACCTAGCTTGGTGTGCAAGGTATGGAAGGTATTGGTGAACTCCATCACTGCTTGGCCTCTCTCCATCATTTCGTCCCTATGTCATATGAGAGATTGCTCAAGTAACAAATTGATAGAATCGCATGCTCTGCTTTTTTTCTTTTCTTCCACCATTGAGGGTTTCTTGGGTGTTCCAGAGAAATTCTCTTCAAGAGAGACAAGATCGAAACCCAACTTTCTATACTCAGACCTTGTCGAGGACATGCACTAAAAAATGATGAATAACAGTTTGCTCTGATACCACTGATCTGGATTATTTTCAGCATGAAATGAGAGCGTAGATATAATAAATAAATGTAGAGAGATGTATCAGATATCAAACAATATAACATAAATATATCAGATATGCAATCATAAACACAGAGATACAGTAATACACAATTTCTATTAATGAGTGAAAATGTACAAAGACTGTAAAAATATAGAGTGAAAGACTCGCTAGAATGGTGGCAACTTATCTATGAGAAGAGATGTGACGACTACTCGCATTCACAATAAGATGATTTACAATGAGGCTCTAAATAATTTTTAACATAAATAAAATCCAAAACCCTAACCTCGGAAGATGAAAAACCAAGAGTTTTTTGGACCCCGTTTTGGGTAGTTTGGTGTATCAACTTCCCGGGGGCGTAACTTTGGAATATGATCTCTGTTTGGTGTGCACAATAGCTCATTGGAAAGTTATATCCAAGGAATGCACATGTTGTCATCATACTTATACTTAGTCTATAGTATCACTATGGCGATCCCTAGAAACCTTATTTAGGGCCTCAAAACAGACCCGAAATTTTAGGAATCGAAAACTAGGAATAAAACTGCGAAACCCAAAATGCTAAAATGAGCCAGTTGGAATAGGTGGGTGGTCACCGATATCCATATGGATCAATAGTTCCTCCTTAGGAAGAAATGGTCTCCATTGCATTGAGATCCCGGGGGAGAGGGGAAAGTGATTGTTGTAACTGAATCTTGGTGCCTTAATTGCCTTGTTAGAGACGTCGCGCTTCTTGGTTTGTGGAAGGTTGTCATGAACCTGTTGTTGGTGGGGTTGAATATGTTCAACCAATTAGGATACATAACATGTCTGTGTGCAGATGGTTTTTTTTTTCTTTGTTGTAGTCTTGTCAACCCGCTTCTATTGGATAGAAGGTTCTTGGGCTGAGGTTGTAGTGGTTGCAGTATCCTTCTGTTCACCTTTTGAATAGATTGTGAAGAAGATGAATTTTGTAGTATGATATACTGCCTTGCGGAACTGTTTAGGTGGGACACAAGTCAAAATTACCTCTAGTATTCTGTAGATATGACCCCTTAGAGTAATAATTGCATAATGAGGTTGAGTATCATAAATAGTATGGAGCTTCCACATATATGGTTGGACCAAGAGAACATGACATAAATATAGCGGGGAAACATCACATAATACCTAATCCTTGAAGGGATGGATATCGTATGACAATCGATGTGTCTGGCTGACACAAAGATCTCATCCCTGGAGAAGCCACCCGATGTTATATGGTTGTGGGTGTGGTGTTGTCGAAAATCTAAATTTTTTTACGACCTCTACTAAGAATATGTTCTTCTAGCTTCCCCTATCAACAATAAAATGCAGTGGGGTCCCCTTCACCCACATCTGTGAATGCAAAAGGATCTCCCCCTCTTCAAGATCAATTGGTTCTTCTGGTTGAATTATTGTGGTTGCAAAAATAACAATGGGATCTATGTCGATGATCTATCTTCAATCAATATTCTCTGAATCAGATTCTAAATCAGGCTTCCACTCCTTGTCTTTGATCTCTGCCACCAATTACTATTTTGAGTGGCTAGACGATTTTGTGGAAATCACACCATTTTTCGGTGTCCTTCTTTGTCTTTCCGTGACCCTTCTTTTCCTATGGCTTGAATTGGTTTTCGGGAGGCTATTTGTTAGGGACATATTTATCATACTTTTGTTGTTGCATATTTGCAAACCCTAAATCCTGCTTGTTCTAGTGCTAAAATTCCTGCTCAATTTTAACAACATATAGATAAGAAACACTAAGTGATGAGATGTCCAGAAAATCCATTTCAGTTTGGATGTATATTTGTAGAGCCCCACGGTATTTCAAAACCAAATTTCGCTCAGAGTCCTTGATATCCATCTTGGTGCGCAAGGTATGGAAGGTATTGGTGAAATTCGACACTTTTTGGCCCCTCTCTTGTTGTACTGTGGTCCATGTCATGTACTCGTCCTCATAGTTTCCGATAAGGTAATACTGTTCCTTTACCGCATCCACAAAAAAATACCAAGTAGGCTCGACCCCATATATTCTAGACTCCTCTGTGGAAATTTGGTACGAGTAAGTTTCCCACTAATGTTTGACATGGGGGAGAGCCTTAAGGAGTGCAAAGATGATATTTTCCCTGTCGGAGAAATTATTAACAGAGAAATAACCTTCTAGTATATTTAACCATTTTTTCTAGGGAATCTGCATCTATCTATCCTTCAAATATGGGAATATCAAAATTAATTTGTACCTTGAAAGGAAATGTGCTTCCAAAGTGGTCTTTTGATGAAGACATGTTAGTTGTTATCGACAGGCATTGAAGGATGTGAAAAAAAATCTCCATCATTTCGTCCCTATGTCACGTGAGAGCTTTCTCAAGCAATAGATTGATAGAATTGTCTCCTCTATCGTTTTTATTTTCTTCCGCCATTGATGGTGTCTTGGGTGTGAGAGAGAAATTGTACTCAAGATAGACAAGCTCGAGACCCAACTTGCTATACTCAGACCTCGTCGGGGACATGCACTGAAAAACGATCAAGAGCAGGCTACTCTGATACCACTGATCTAGATTATTTCTTGCACGAAATGAGAGTGAAGATATAATAAAGAGATGTACAGAGATGTATTAGATATCCAATAATATAAAAAAAATATATCATATATGCAATCATAAACACAGATATACAGTAATACACAATTTCTATTAATGAGCGAAAATGTAGAAATACTATAAAAATACAGAGTTAGATACTCGCTAGAATGGTGGAAGCGTATCTCTGGGAAGAGATGTGATGGATACTCACATTCACAATAAGATGATTTACAATGAGGCTCTAAAGGCCTTTTTAACATAAAGAAAATATAAAAACCTAACCTCGGAAGAAGAAAAGCCAACAGTTTTGTGGACCCCGTTTTGGGTAGTTTGGTGTATCAACTTCTCGGGGACATAACTTTGGCATACGATCTTCGTTTGCGGCGAACGATAGCTCGTTGGAAAGGTATATCCAAGGAATAAACATGTTGCCATCAAACTTAGACTTTGTCTATAGTTGGACTACGACAATCCCTAGAAACGATGTTTAGGGCCTCAAAACGGCCCCGGAAGTTTGGGACTCAAAAACTAGGAACAAAACTGCCAAATTGAAAATGTCAAAATGAGACAGTTGGAATAGGTGGGTCGCCACATATATCTAGTTGGATCAGTCCTCAATCCTTAGGAAGCAATGGTATCCATCGCGTTGAGCTCCCGGGGGAGAGGGGAAAGAGATTTTTGTAACTCAATATTGATGGGAATCTTTCCTTGTTGGAGACGTCACGCTGCTTGGTTTGTGGAAGGCTATCACGAACCTGTTGCTGGCGGGGTTGAATCTATTCAGATAGTCAGGCTACATGCCATTTCTGTGTGCAGAAGGAGTTTTTGCGCTTTGTTGCAGTCTTTTCAACCTGCTTCTGTTAGATAGAAGGTGCTTGGGACGAGGTTGTAGTGGTTGTAGTATCCTTATGTTCACCTTTTGAAAATATTGTGAAGAAGATGAATTTTTTAGTATGAGATACTACCTTGAGACACTTTTTAGGTGGGACAATAGTTGGAATTACCTATGGTATTCTATAGAGATGACCCCTTAGAGTAATAATGACACTACGGGGTTGAGACTCATAAATATCATGATGCTTTCACATATATGGCTTGCCCAAGAGAACATCACAAACATCTAGTGAGGAAACATCACCTAATACCTCATCCCTGAAGGGTTGGATTCCGTATGACAATCGACACTGTTGGCTGACACGAAGATCTCATCCCTAGTGAAGCCACCAGATGTTGTATGGTTGTGGGTTTGGTGTTGTCAACAATCCCAATTCTTTGACGACCTATACTGAGATGATGTTCTTCTGGCTTCCGCTATCAACAATAAAATGCAGCGGGGTCCCCTTCACCCACATATGTGAATGAAAAAGGCGCTCCCCCTCTTCAGGATTTGTTGGTTCTTCTGGTTGAATTGTTGCGGCTGCGACAATAGCAGTGGGATCTGCGTATATGATATGTCTTCTATCAATATTCCATGAATCAGATTCTGAATCAGGGTCCGGCTCCTTGTATTTGATCTCAACCACCAATGACTATTTTGACCGACATTCATCGGTTTTGTGCCAAGGGATTTTTTGGAAATCGTACCATTTTATGGTGTCCTTCTTCATCTTTTCGTGACCCTTCTTTTCCTATGGTGTGAACTAGTTTTCGGGAGTCTGTTTGTTAGGGCCGTATTTATCATACTTTTGTTGTTGTGTATTTGCAGACCCAAAATCTCGCTTATTCTGGTGCTTAAATTTCTACTTGATTTTAACAACATATTGATAAGCAACACCGAGTGATGAGATTTCCAGAAAATCCATTTCAGTTTGAATGTATCTGTGTAGAGCCCCAAGGAATTTCAGAACCAAATGTCGCTCGAAGTCCTTGATACCCATATTGGTGTGCAAGGTATGGAATTTATTGGTGAACTCTGACACTGCCTTGCCCCTCTCTCGTGGCAATGTGATCCATCTCATGTACTGGTCCTTATAGTTGCCGACAGGGTAATAATGTTCCTTTACCGCATACACAAAAAAATCTCAAGTGGGATCGACCCCATATATTCCAAACTCCTCTATGGAAATTTTCTCCCAGTAAGTTTCCCACCAATTTTCGACATGAGGGAGAGCCTTAAGGAGTGTGAAGGTAATATTTTTCCTGTCGAAAAAATTATGAACAAAGAAATAACCTTCTAGCATATTTAACCATTTTTCTAGGGCATCCACATCTATCTTTCCTTCAAATATGGTAATATCAAGATTTATTTGTACCTTCAAAGGTGATGTGACTCCAAAGTGGCCACTTGATGAATAAACACTTGTTGTTATCGGTAAGCATTGAAGGATGTGGAAAAAATTCTGCATCATTTCATCCCTCTGTCGCGTGAGAGCTTGCTCAAGCAACAGATTGATAGAATCGTATTCTCTATCATTTTTATTTTCTTCTGCCATTGATGGTTTATTGGGTGTGTGAGAGAGATTTTCCTCAAGAGAGACAAGCTCAATACCCAACTTGCTATACCCAGACCTCGTCGGGGACATCCATTGAAAAACAATCAAGAGCAACCTGCTTTGATACCACCAATCCATATTATTTTCAACACGAAATGAGAGCATAGATATAATAAAAAAATGTACAGAGATGTATTGGATATCTAAAAATATAACAAAAATATATCATATATGCAATCATAAACACAGAGATATAGTAATGCACAATTTCTATTAATGAGCGAAAATGTCCAGTCTGTAAAAATACAGAGTGGAAGACTCGCTAAAATCATGGAAGCTTAACTCTGAGAAGAGACGTGATGGCTACTCACATTCACAATAAGATGATTTTTAATGAGGCTCTAAAGGCCTTTTTAACATAGAGAAAATCCAAAATGCTAACCCCGGAAAATGAAAAGACAACAATTTTGTGGACCTCGTTTTGGGTAGTTTGGTGTATCGATTTCTCGAGGGCATAACTTTGGCATACAATATCCGTTTGGGGAGCACAATAGCTCATTGGAAAGGTCTATCTGAGGAATAAACATGTTTTTTTCACAATCCTCCACCATCTATAGTTTAACTATGGAAATCCCTAGAAGCGTTGTTTAGGGCCTCGAAACAACCCCAAAAGTTTGGGACTGGAAAACTAGGAACAAAATTGCCAAACTGAAACTGCCAAAATGAACCAGTAGGAATAGGTGGGTGGCCATTGATATCCACCTGGATCAAGTTAGGCTTAGAATCTTGTTAGGCTTCTAGTTTATCATTTACTGATGAATTAATACCATGTCCTATCTAGGTCTCGACATTTTATTAAATCTCTAGGCCATCTAGATTTATTGATTCACAATTTAAATTTCACGACATGCCCTTCTAGATGCACCTTCGTGCTCCAAAGATGCCACTTGCCTTTGACTGGTTTTGGAATTTATTCAGACCCTTGGAGTCAACACTCCACTCGGTCGACCTTGTGAGAGACTAGGGGCTTCTAAGGAATAAGGATTTTGCCTTATTGTGTGCCCCTTAGATTTCCTCGTGAGTCATTGTCTCATTCTTCCCTCACAACATCGTGTACCTCTCAAACTAGGCAATCATTAACCTATAGTTCAGGTCACGACAAGAGTTCTAGTAGCCTGTGACAGGGGTGTTGCCACACATCTTCCTCAAATGTTCATTTTATGTGGATGACCCCTTTACTCCTTATGTGAGTTGGATTTGCAAGCATCATCAAGCCTACATCCACTGAAAAAAGCAGTGTCAATAATCCATATACATAAATCATTTTGTAATCAATCATATATCACATGTGTGTAAAATGAAATAATCAATCAAAATACAATCCACTCCCTGACTCAATCTAGAGTCCAAGGAAGTTCATTGATGCGATCAACATCCATAACCAGTCATGTGTCCTGCACACTCAGGAGAACTCGTCAATAATATTTGTCAATACATATATATCTAAAAGTAACAATGAATCAAAATACATCATCATCATCATATATAACTCATAATCGAAACAAAATCATAATGTATTGTAGCTGGATCACTTGCATGCAAATGTCCTCAAAGAATAAGTCAATATATGTGTGCTCAGTAAAATGGGATGTTACAACAGAACGATGTGCTGCCATCTATTATCATTTATTTTGACCAACATAATCATCATAAAAATGTGTCATAGATTGCTACTATGTCTATGAATTTATTATATCTTTTCCATATTTCATAATTTAGAATAGCAACTCATTTAAAAAAAAAATCATACGAGAACAAATAACCTTCCCAAAAAAGGAGACATCCTAAAAGTTAAAAAAAAAAAACCCGAGTAGGCTTAATAAATTAGGACTCTAGGTCCTCTAAGCAGATTAAACAAGTTCCAGAAAATTATGAAAATAAAAGTCGTAAAGGCCACGGTTGTTTGAACTTCGAATTCTTCATAGCACAATAGATACAAATAATATTCATGATGGTATTTCCAAAGTTCAAAATTACTTCATTGCTAGAAAAACATTCTTGTCACAAAAGTGGAGTACAAAAAACTATGCATGGGAAGATTATGTTTGAAAAAATTATTATTTTTTAAATATAAAAGGAAAAACAGTAAAAGAGATATTGGTATTTAGTTGAAAGAAAATCCCCATCACCAATGAATGAAAAAAGAATAAAAAAACCTTGTCTACATAATAATATATTAGTACAACCACATTAATAATGTGGTTGATATAGTCCGACGAATATCATTAATTTAATAAAATGGAAAATGGAATTGATTGATGTATATGAATCACTTTTAACCATATTGTTGTGTTAATATAGAAAAAAACAAAAATAAAGAATGATATAGAAAAAAAAATCAAAAAATGAATATTGTAGTGGAGAGTTGAAAATTATTACATCTTGGTAAAATGTAATGCGTTAAAAAAAATTGTATTCCTCTTAAAAAAAAGCATCTGTCAAAATCCCTTATATGCATTTTTACATTGAATGAAACCTTATCATAAGTTGTCCAACTTATGTCAAAATCTCTTATATGCATTTTTACATTGCATTGAATGAAACCTTATTATAAGTTGTACAACTTATAAGTGATGTTAATTACAATTAATTTTAAAATACACGATGCATTTATTAATTTTTCATTGTAGTTTAGTTTTTAAAAAGAATCCAATGCATTCATCATCATTAAAACTATTATCATAACCTTTATGTTTTTTCCCAATTCCTATAAGTTAGATATTGTATGAAGAATCTCATCGAACAACAACTAATAATACTTTTCCCATTATGGTCCAAGGAAACACAAACAATCACTCAACAAGAAGTGTACACAGTGCCGAGACCCAAAATTTATTCTATCGGATGTGTGGTCAAGTCTTGCGAAAGTTTTCTTAGTCCAAGAGGACATAAGTTAATTTACATATATAGTTTTTATTTCCTTATCAAGGTAAAATCAATACTATGAATGGATTAATTTCTTAAAAGGAGCTATTGTTCTATCCCATAGGTAAGCATTGTTGAATCTAGAAAATAATTTACATAAAAACAATTTTGAGATATAGGTTAACATTGTAGAAACTAGAATATCATTTACATAAAAACAATTTTGAGATAAGGAACTCTAATATGTATTTTAAAATCTATGCTACAAGTTTTATAAAATCTCATCTCGATGTTTGGAAAAAATTAATTCACGATAAATTTTTATGAAATCATTGAAGGAGAATATAAAATTTATTTTCTATTAAAGTAGAATTCACATTCACCACATTTTTTTTCCTAATCTTTGATGGAAGACAGAGGATATCAATGACTACAGTTTAAAATAGAAGGAAATTTTCTACAATTTTTCTGGCAATTTTTTTTATGAAAAATAAACAGTCTCGAGCCATACACATTTAAGAAGCATAAAATATTAAAAACATAGGTAGCACACACAATTACTAAACGAGTCATCATTTTTCCTCACCTGGTGGACAAGAATTTTGAATATATGGTCCTTTACTTCCATGTTAGAGAGACGGATATGTTGTCTCCATATTTGTAGAGGAATTGAATGCCTTGTGCAATATTGAAAGTGAAAATTCATTGCGATAATTAAAGACAACCATAATGTTAATTTGTTTGTTTTGTCTTTATAATTGTAGGCATATTTTCCAGCGTTAGAGCGATGATCAATGCTTCAAGGCTCAGTAGCTCTAAGCCTTTGCACACCATATACAATGCCTTATTGGCTAGTGATGGTGAGTTTTTTCACCTTCCTTACTAGTGAATAGGCTTTGTCTTGGAATATTATGGACAATTTGAATGAAATTCGAAAATATTTTTGCTAAGAATATTTGGAAGTGTGAAGGGAAAGCGATGGGTAGTTGGTGAGAAGGTGGCGAGGTGGGTGAGGAGGTCGCAAGGAAGTGAGTTGCAAAGCAGTGGGTTTTGCAGATTATTGAGTATAGTGTCCAAACTTTGCAGGCATCTGCATCAAGTATTTTCCAAGCTTTAGAGGCATCAACCTCGAATATAGTGTGCGACAGAGAATTAAGTGCACAACTCCTAATAGACCAATGGTTTATTATTATTATAATATATATATATATATATATATATATATATATATATATATAATTGATTTTCTTGGTTTGAAAAATAGTCAAAAAAATACCCACCAACAGGGGTATTTAGTCCAATCACCATTATATTAACTAATAAGAAAATTGAAGTTTAAATTTCAGAAATTAAGAAAACGTTTTATGTTGCAAAAATAGGGTGGTAAGTTGAGTGAAGTTAGTAAAAAACATCGCAGAAAGCACCAATTGATGCACCAAAAAACACGAAGTTATAGGTGGTCAACCGTAGTTGATCGCGAAGCGAATGCTAGAGTATGTAGCCAGAGGCAGGGACTAATAAGAGAAACTTTCTTATTTTATACATGTGGGAAAGTCTTATTGACTTTGTCAATGCTTCAAAGGACGGTGTAAACTTTATAAATTATTATTTAACCCAATTCTTCGAAGAACCTTATAGTAAAAAAAATACCTCATTTTATGGTTTCATGTGCACATTTTTTTTTTCTCTTCTCCAACTGTGTGTTCTCTCGCTATTTGAATTTTTTTTTTATGAATTGAATGGATAAATCGCATGGATCGATTGGATTTTGTTTTTTCAACTGGGATGTGGTCTTAAAGGTGCGTATGGCGCTTGAATGGATCATTATTTTCTAGAGAAGTCTCGCCAATATCTTGTGCATATTGATTCTAAGTTAGCCCAAACATTAAAGTCCATTACCTCTCTTTCATATCCATTAGGCATGGATGGTGTTCAACGACAGTCTACGAGGATATCCTGGAATGGACGTTGTTCATGTGTGTGCTTGTTTCATCTTGGGCATGGATTCGATTTGGTCTCCCATGCCCAGAAAAAAAAATTGGATTGGAGAGTGCTCTGCATATGGATGAGTGATAGCCACAATATAAAAAAAATAATATTTTTTTTTATATTTATAACAAAAGAAATCTAGAAGCATTCCCACTACAAGAATAACACCTTGTAGCAGAGGTTTTTATAGAACCTCCTTGAAAAATTTATCCCTTCTTGATTTATAGCAAAGGTTGTTAGCAGAGGCGGGTGGCTAGAGGTTTTTGTGGAGGTTTTTTTATGGGTACGCATATAAGGAACACAAGGCCTGGTTCACATCTAAACATAACGCCCCGATGCTTAAATGTTCAAAAGCATTGTCATATGTTATAATAAAAAAAAACACCGAGTAAAGTGTCCCGGTGTCGTTGAACATTACGACCTGGTGAGTATCCCTGTCGTTAGACACACCAAGGTAGGGTAGATAAAAAAAAAATACCAAAAAAAAATCATTATTACACCCCACCTTGTGATTCCAAACTCTCAAGCAAGCACAAGTCTCACTCTCCTTCCAAGGATGCCTTGTTTGCGGTGCTCTACAACAAGTTCAATAGCTCCATTGGTAAATTCCACACATTTCCAAATTTTGAAAATTACCATGAATTTTCATTTCTTCTCAACAGTGGAACCATGCCTCCTCAAGACATAAGAGTCCATGTAAATTGTTTGTTACCTTCCTATTTTCATTTCATCTTATTAAAATTTGAAATTTGGCCCTTATTTTATTTTGTTTTTCCAATTTCATGTGATGCACCTGAATGCTTCAGCTAGCCCCGAAGCAGTGCATCATGTGCATAAATGCATAGTAAGCACCATCATTGGTTTGTAAACTCTAACAATACATAGTGGTGTCATTCAAAGAAGGGAATTGTTGTTCCAGAGTCTGTACTTAAGGCTTTAAAAAATTATAGTGTCTAGGCATTTGAAAGTTCATAAGATGTAAAAAAGAGGAGGGTAGACCTTCGGGAAAGGAAGCTAGGGATGGTTTCTAGGCTGTCGCTGCCTGGCTTCCAAATGTTCTTGGATGTTTATATCCCTTTCAATTGCAGCCCATGAACGTTCACGTTCTACCCAGGTGTTAGCCATTTTAAGTATGGTATCAAAGAGATCTAAAGCGATATGGGTTTGATCTGTCAAATCGGGTTCAATATTGGGTTGTCTTACAACAGGGACAGTCATAGAGGAACATAAAAATTTAAGGAAATCCGAAAAGTTTTATGCTGTATCAATTTTGATTTTATAAAAGATAACTTTAGAAGTCAATATTAAAAGAAAAATACAAACCAAAGGCCTTTTCCCGTAGCTGTGTTATTTTTGAAATAAATGGTGTATGAATTATGGGAAAAACATTAAGCTGTCTATAGAATAAGGCTCTTATCGAGAGAAAATCTTATTCTGTAAACAGAAGAAGAAAATAAGATAAGAAATGGTCCGATGAAGCATAAAATATGACAACCTAAAGATTTACAGGTCTTGTACCTGCTAGCAGCCGATACAAAGGAAAAGTTGTAAACAATAGATAGCTAAATATTAATCATTGCAGTAGAAGTGTTACTAAATTGCAATGCAACATTCATCAGATGTATATAAGTGAAATAAGAATGAAAATGAAATAACAAAAGGAACAAAATCATAACACAGTAGTGACGGAATTAGGAATCTCCGGATTGCTTTGTATTAAGTCTCCAAAGAGAGAGTCTCTATTACAATTGATCAAAAAGGTCCCGTCTTTTTTCTTTCTTCAAAATGTATATTTATACAAAATTCTTTTGCGCTAGAATCTCAATAGTTCCAGAGGTTTTCGGTTACAATCAAGGATTCAAAACGTTTCATTTCTTTATCTCTGTTCTCATTTGGTACCCGAAACCTGCCTCTTCGCATGCTCCATGCAAATAATGCACTTTTCCACCAGTTGTGATATCAACTTAGATGGCTCTGCTTGATTATTTGCCTAAAAAATATAGTAGTCTTTCATCAATAGCGTCATCTTTCCCTCCACATGCTGATCTTTGGCATTGATAGAGCATAACTGCATACTCGGTTTAATTAGCCATTTGTCTATTTGCACTATGTCTGTTTGAGTTATTTGTGATATTTCGTCTAATTCTCTTTCTTCATTTTCCTTGATATTTAGCATATATTTAGCTGTATTGATCTGACCCGGTATCTCCATGCCACTTTCACCATCGGAACCCAAACAAATCTCACTTAAAAAATTGAAAATTTCTTCGTAAGATTTCCTCAGCTTCGTAGCTTGTTGTTTTCCTTCGGATATATTTCCCTCCCATTCTTTCAACAAGATATTACCCCTGGTCTGCTCTGCGATGGGAAAACTAGAACTACTTCTTGCTTCCCTTCTCGTTGTGGCTATAATAGCCTCCTAGAACGCCACCCGAGCTGCTCCAGCATCCCTTTCTTTAAGAGAGAGGTTTTTCAACACCTGATCAATGAGTTAGAAGCTACTTTGAATTGTTTCCACTTTTGCAAGCAAACCCTATTGTGCCGTCGATAACCTTTTTCTGATCTCTATTGCTTGGGATTGAAATATCCCAATATCGATTACCTGGCTTTCGACGAATTCTAGTTTGGCCTGAAGCTGGTCTATTAATTCTCCCTGTTGGCTTATCTGAGTTTGACTTGTCTGAACCTTCAACTGTGTCTGTTCGAGATCGACTTTAAGCCACTCAATTTCTTTTTGATCTTTTATTCTTTCTTGCTCTAAAGTCGCACTTACCTGATCTTTAGCAGCAGCCTCTATTGTATATAGTTTAGTCTCTAGTGTCTTGATCAAACGATTCTTTTGTTTTAGCTGATCCTTCAGGGTCTCGACTGAATATTGATTCGCTGTGGCGAAAGCACCTAGTGTTCCTGCTATTTGCGCTACAAACTCTACTTTCTTCATATCTTTCCCATCAGTTAAAATTTTATATTTCTTAGAGATAGTACCTGCCTCTTGGTAGAGTTCCTGTCTCACAACCACTTTCCTGTTCTTATCGAAGAAGAATTCATTCAGAGGGAGCTCTTCAACTACTATAGGTGTCAATTTTTCACCCAAAATCCAACCTATGTCTGGGATTTCCTTTGCAGACTCTAGGGGGGTAATTGAGGCGATGGGATTGCCGACCTGTTCAGAAGCTTTCCCGCGAGTAATGACTGAAGTCGAATCGCTTGGAGGACCGGAAGCCTCAGATTCTAGTTTCGGGCCCCCAGCTTGCTCTTCTTTATCCTGTTGTCCTTCTTGGCCAGGCGTTGAACCTTTAGAGCCTCCGGCTTCTGTTTGCTGCTCCTTTGCTATTATTGGATCTTCACCTCCTAATACTGGAGGAAGGAAACTCCGTCTGTGCTCTTGGAATATGACAACATCGACCCTCTCTTCGAGCGATAGGGCTTGTATTCGAGCCAAAACCTCGTCACAAGATTTCGCGCCTCGAAAAATATCATCGTGAGGCAAATTCTCGTGCTCAAATCTTTTAAGGCCACAGCTGGCCAAATGATTACTCACGACCCTGTGTGGATCATGTTTATTGAATTCAATATGAACCAAATTTTTATCTTCTAGGGTTGTTGCCTCGGCCTTTGCATGCCCAAAGTCTAATAATGAATAGGTGTTTAAATGAATAGGAAAAGGTGGCCATACCTTTGTTGAATACCCTTTTAGTTCTTTACTTATACCGCCAATTACAGTTTGCCTGGCGATCTCACGAAAAGCCAGCCTGTCAGGTATAAGTAAGGGTAAAGCATGAGGAGGGACGGAAGTGCCGAACACCTTGATGTATGAGAATTATTTCTCCACATACCAATCGACCACTCTGCTTAAATTTGCTGTGATGCTATCTGATATCCTGGGTGGCGGATTACCAAAGATGGCAACATGCATCGGTACCATAACCCAGTTGAAGATTTCATATACGAAATACAGAGCCTTGTCCTGCCAAATCTTAGAATGATATACATGGACTGGCTCAGCATCTGATGGAGCCCAGCTCCAATTCATCAAGGGAAAAGGTGTCATGGAACATACCGCGTCCATGAGATATGCGGACATAAAAAATGAAGCAGCTTTCCCACTCTCTTTCTGCGTCCGATATTCTGTAACCCGACTGGTCAGGCTATCTGATAACATTTTAGCCCAGTCGAAAGAAGATCCTTCTACTACTGAGTATATCAAGGGTACCCATTAGAGGAAAAAATGTGTGGTGTATTCCCTCCCGTATAATCTACAGGTCATCATCGCTACGTATTTGAACTGTGGTTCCAAAGAAGATATGGAATAAATTCCATTTCTCTATGCCCTGAACTTCGCTGGGTGTGAGACCCAATCCTTAATCAAATCAGATAAATTTTTTGTGTATTACTCACATTCCTTCTTTTTAAAACCATCTAGAAACTCTGCATTGTACGAGAAGTCTGACGTGGGTGGTAATTTGTACATAACCTGTAATCTTTCTGGTCTGAAGGTCCCAACAGTGACCACCTGCTCACTGATGATGGTTCTGGTAGGGATGTATACATGATCTAGCGCCCATCAGATCATGTCATGGTAAGGTAGAGGACGTGGTCGGGCCGCTACTTTGTGCATATCTACCTGGACGATGATCTTGTATTTGGTAGTCATGTCGTSTGTCTCATTGTAACTGGAATCGTCCGAGTAGTTCACTGACTGTGATTGCAACACCTCCGAGACGTATGACCAGGTTCGTACGTAATCAACGCTTCGAGGTGAAGTATCCGAAATATTATCAGAACCTTGTCCTGAAACCTCTGCGCTTTCCTTGGATACTTTTCATGGGGCCATGACAGGKGATTGTAACTTTTCTCTTTTGCGATAAAAATGCGTATACATATAGAATTTAACTTACTGAGAAAAACTTCTCTGTGCGGGATAGAAATGAACTTTATGAATAAAATAGGAAGCAATAGATCTATATCTTTGACCATTTAACATATCAATGTCCTTATGGACAGAACGATCCAATCATAATTAGATAGATATTTTGGCAATAAAAACCATATCCTTACTTTGTTGTTTCGCCTTATTTCCAATTAATGCCATAAAATTCGACGGTTCGTGGCACAAGATGGCGCAAGGAACATTTGAAATTACCTCGTAAACTATGCATTATTATCATTTGCATTAAACATTGATTAGGTTGGCTTGACTTCCTGAATCAGGATTTAAATCAACATTTCGACGTTCACTGTATCAAGACTTTTAACTCTGACCTTTCGAGCCTCTAAAACTCGAGATTGCGATCATTAGATTTAGTTAAGTGATGACGTAATCAGATTAAGTGTTTTATTTACCATGTTTTAATTTATATCGTGACTTCGCGGCTCGGGGCTTCGAGGGTATAGCTTCCGGGCAGAATGTATGCCGAGTCGCGAAATCCCGAGAGGCTTTAACCATGGTCAGACTAAACACTCTGGATGTTAACCCGGGTTACTTATGTGAGGATCTCATGGCTTCGTCTTTCGGGGTTATGACAATAATTTTTTAGGAGATAATTAATGTCGAGATGCAAAATCCCAAAAACATTTGACTGGGGTTTACATGGTCCCACTCTTAGCTTTCACCTGAGGTAATCTTTTGAAACTTTTCACGACCTTGCACATCGGGGTTTGTAAATCTTGTGACTTGTAACTCCCGAAAAGCGATATTCCGAGGTACGAAGAGAAACAACCTTCATTTCATGATAAAAGTGGTAACTTATGAAACATCACATCTCCGGCTATTTTGCATGTCGAGACTACTGATATTTTCAGTAGGTGAATGTCACGAAGAAAAAAAGAACTTAAGAACCGACATTTGACCTTTAAAATAGATTTGAACCAAATGAAAAAGGCGGCTCCAACATAGGCTCCAACTAGGGATCCTGTTTCCCTGTGAGGCGGGAAGAACAGTAGACCACGTGCCTGTATTGGGTAAATGGAGTCACTGGTTTCACTTCTGTGAAACTTGCTTTAGGGAAAATATAAACTAAGGGAAGAAAAGATTTTTGTCTTTTACTGCTGTAAGGATTTTCAATACTCAAATATACTTCTCACTCAGCTACAATCCCTTTCACAACTTTCTCTTTCTCTTTACTGAGTTTAGGTCTGCATTAGGACAAATCAAAACAGTTCTAGGAAATCCAACAGATCTTTGCAGTTTTTTTGGCTTACATCCAATGAAATTTATGGCATTTTTTAATTAGGGAGTCCCGTTTGGACTTAGGATGTGGATCCGGTCTCGAGAAAGTTGATTCCCAAAGTCGAGTGATATTCATGTATGACAACCTTACAGATATCTTAGATATTGCTTCACTGCCAGCGGGCCTGTTCAGTACCCCGGTGAAGTTATCTTCCCCTTTTGGTTGAATTTCCTTTCACCACTTCGAAATGTATTTATGCATTTAAATGCTAAGATGAGGGAAATCATTTCTGAATTTCCTTTCATCATCTCTTCAGACTAGATGTTCAATTAGATATGACTTTCCTTTCATCATCTGTCTTATAATTTTCTTTTTAGAATACAAAGTGGGGGCAATCAGATTGTATAAGGGGTGATATCTGCGTAATATTTTGCAATGTAGGTCTGTCAACTTACTTTGATTACTCAGTGCCAACCTTCCTTTGACTTTCACAACACCTTGGGTCCGCAGGGAGAAAAAGGGGAAACATTTTTCTGGGGGTTTTCCTTTGAGTAAGCCTTAGCCCTTCAAAATTGTTGAAAAACCTAGAAAATTCAGGATCTACCTACACATAACTTGTTTAGTAGGAGACCGAGGAGATGTGAAGACCAACCTTCTTTCCAAAACATGCTTACAACTTTCAAAGTTTAAACATAATCTCTTCTCCCTACGTATATAAATCCGAAAAGACATTTGGCATTTTTAAGAAGACAAATCCGAGGACCGAAAGAAAGGTGATGGACAGATGCTTCTATGTTGAGGGGCAGGGGTTGAAAATTAAAACCGCTTTTTTGAAAACCCTTCCCCAAAGATGCTTCACTTTCTATTTGTTTTAACTACCACCTATCTGTGTTTAAAATTATTAGGACCCAGGGCAAGTAACTGTACTTTTTAATAATCAATTAAGTGAGAACATTAGATTTATGGGACATTTATGATGTTTTTTGGAGATCTTTGCTTTCTTAAGGAACAAAATTTTTAGGAGTTTGTGCCTTTACCTTACCATTTTTAAAATAACCGAAAACCTTTTCTGTCACCTATTTTCGGTGAATGTAAATCTTCGATACATGACCTTCTGTTTTCTCCATTCGTCTGTTTAGTTTGAAAACCAAAATCCTGTAAACACAAAGAGTGTCCTTTTTTAAAAGAAATTAAAAGTATTTGAAAACCGTGTATCTCTACTTACATTGACCTAAAAAATAAAAATTGAAAACTTACCTTAAGGGAATCATGAAATAGAAAACAAATACAAACTGGTATATACAATGGAAAACCTCGAAGAACTAATTATGTCATGTAGTGTTTTAGATAACGCCCGTTGACAGGGGCATTGAAGATTTTACCATCCAGATTTTCTAATAAAAATGAATTTTTTCCTTCAGAAGTTGCGACTCTAAATGATCCATACAAAACATGATTGAATTTACCATATTTCGCCGAATCTTCCTTCCTAACATCCCATCTTAAGACAAAATCTCCTGGAAGAAACTCTTTGTCTTTTGTCTTACGATCAAATAACGTTTTCATGTCATCTTGATATTTTTGCAATCTTTCGTCCACCTCTACTCTGTTATGTTGTAATTCGATCAACTTCTTTATTCTCCTTGTGACGTGGTTTGGTTCTTATTTCTCATCTTTCCATAGTTTCATCAAGGGAAGCTCTAAGTTTATAGGTAATACCACGCTAGTCCCGTATACCATCTGGAAAGGAGAAATATTGATGGATTGTTTTGTGCCAATCCGATTTTCCCATAGTGCGTATTTTAGATGTATATGCTAGGATCTCTTGTTCTCGTTCAACACTTTCTTAATTATGTTGATAATAATCTTGTTCGAAGATTCGGCCAGTCCATTCCCTTAGGGATAATATGCTGTAGAATGGTCGAGTACAATATTGTACTTTTGGCAAAAATTGATCATAGCCATAGATTTAAAAGCCTGAGCATTATCTGTTACTATCTTTCGGGGGTAGCCGAATCTAGATAAAATATTTTATTCTAGGAAATCTATTACCACCGAATCTATAGCCCTCCTGGTAGGAATAGCCTCTACCCATTTAGTAAAGTAATCTGTGGCGGTTAGGATCCATTTGTGTTGAGCACTGGAATGGGGGTTAATTTCGCCTATAAAATTCAGTCCCCACTGCTGAAAAGGAGCCTCTATTTTGACTGGAACTAAAGGTAGTGCTGGGATTTTATGTTTTCCTGTGAATAGTTGGCAAGGGTCACAAGCCCTGACTTTGGCATTTACATCCAAGAAAAGTTTAGGCAAATAATAACCTGCCCTCAGGATTTTATAAGATGTCGCTCTCCAAGCGTGATGTCCCCCACACACTCCTTCATGGAATTCTCTTATGACCTTCTCTGTTTCAGATTCAACCAAACAGACCAACAAGAAACCAAGTGGGTCCTTTCAAAACAACTTACCCTCAGATATATAGTATTTGACCGCATGTAGTTTTAGCGTTCTGGCTTTGGATGGAGATAAATCACTTGGGAAGTTCAAATTCAGTAGGTAGGATACTATGTTTTTGTACCAGTCAGAGGATGTAAACTTCTCTTCGATCCTAACTTCACTTGTTTGCTCGTAGAAATCGTTAGTATCTTCCTCTTCTCCACATACCTGTATGCTATTTATGCTGAGGGCTCTGTAATTGGATTCAGCTAAGAGTTAGCCAAACCTTGACCCTTTATCAGCTTCGTCGACTTATTTCCAGATCAAATTCTTGAATTTTTGCGAGCCACCGTCCCCTTCTGCCATCACTGTCAGGTTGCACTAGAATATCTTTTATAGAGCTAGTAGGTATGTAAGTCCTAAAAGCCTTTAATGCCTTTACCATAGCATATGCTTGTTTTTCCACTATATCGTATTTTAGTTTCGCATCTCTGAGACTTTTGTTGAAAAAGGCTATCGGTTGTTTGAAACCCTCCTCATTTTTCTGGAGGAGCACTACGGCAATAGTGTGCTCGGAAGCGAATGAGAAAATGAGAAAATCCTTTAGATAGTCAAGGCTTGTCAGTACAAGTGCCTCTCTTATAACCCTTTTGATACGTGCAAACGATTCTTTGGTCTCTCTTGTCCATTTTACCTCGTTTTTTTTCTTTAACATAATTTCAACAAAGTTTGGAATAAACCTTCTCAAAAAGTTTATCTTTCCTAAGAATGACTGGATTTCCTTTACATTTCTAGGAATATTTATTGTTTCTATAGATTGAACCCTGCTGGGATCAATTTTAATTCCATCTCAGGACACAATATGGCCCAGGAGTTTACCTTCCCACATGGCGAAGTGAGACTTTTTAGGGTTTAAAGACAGACTGAACGTGTGGAATTTTTCGAAAGTCTGTTTGAGATGTATTAAATGGTCTTCGTTAGACTTAGAAAAAAGGTTAGATCGTTGAGGTAGATAACTACAAAATTGTCTCTTTCGCCGATGAAGGTGATATCCATAGCACGCTGGAAAGTGGCACCTACATTCATTAGACCAAAAGGCATTTTATCATACATGAATGTACCCCAGGGTGTAGTGAAAGTTGTTTTTTCTTTATCTTGTTCGTTTACTGCAATTTGATTATACCCAGAGAAACTGTTGATCATAGACATCCTATTTACTCCGACTACCTTTTCTAAGACGTGATCCATTTTAGGTAAAGGATAGTTATCTTTTAGGGAAGATTTATTTAAATTTCTGAAATCAACACACAGTCTAATCTCTCCACTCTTTTTTCTAACCGGAACCAGGTTCGCCACCTAATCGGAGTATCTCAGTGGTACTATTATTTTTGCGTCTAAAAGCTTCTTGACTTCTCTTTCGACTATGGGTAATAAGATAGGGTTGATTTGTCTAAGATTTTTCCTAAAGGGTTTGATACCAGGATTCAGAGGTATCTTGTGTTCGATCATGGTAGTGTCATAAGTCCTAAGTTCTTTTTAATACCAAGCGGAAACATCTTTATATCGTGCAAGAAAATATTTATACTTATTTTTCACCTCAGGAGGAAGATACTCTGATATTTTCACCATCCTTGGTTCTTCTTTTGTCCCTACATCACAATATTCAACCTCTTCTGGTTGGGGTTGAAGAGTAGATTTCAAAGGCATGTCATTTTGATCAAAAAGTCTCTCCAGGGGGATTAGTCCCTTTGGAATCTGATTATTTTTTAAAACTAACATGTGATGGTTGGAAATTTTTTCTCGGAACTCCTGAGGGTCTTCTCCTTCTTGCATGATCCACATGTGATCATTTTGATTCTCTTGATCGATGTGGGTTTCAAAAAAGTCACCCACTGCTTCGAGGAACTTTATGATATGTTCGTCATCCTCGAAAACCTGCCAGTGTTGTATGTTGTTTGGGATGGATGGTCTGTGCCTCACCTCTATATGGTATTTTAATTTAAAAGTCATGGGGGGAGTGAAATTCGAGGCTACCTTGGCTAACGAATCGGCCTGCAAATTTTCGGTGCGTGGTATGAAGTGAATATTTACAGACGAGAAGAAATTTTCCATTAGATCCCAGGCACAATTTCTATATGCTCTCAATCTCGGGTGTTTGGCCTGGTATTGTCGATTTATCTATTTGACTATCAACTCAATGTATCCATATACTTCCAGGTTCTTTATGTTTAGTTTCTTGGCAGCTTCCAAACCTAAAACTAAAGCTTCATATTCACATACATTGTTAGTGTAGTCTATATCCCATTGAAGCCTGTAAGAAAAAGGGACGACAAACCTATTTTTAGGTGCCACAAAAATTACTCCTGCACCGGCTCCACACGACAGAGCACCATCAAAAAAAAAATTCCAAATCCCTGTACTATGTATATTTTCTGAATATTTCTCGTCTATGCAGTTTTCTTCTGTGCAACTATCTATACCATCATCAAAAGACAAAATACAATTTCCTAGATCTTGATCAACAATGTAAATAGGAAAATTGTTAGGATTCTGAAGATCACTCATGGTATAGGCTAAACTCGTTTCCCTATATAACCTAGTAAGTTTCCCACCAAATACAGGAATTGTGGCATAAGTCATGTCCAGTTGAAGGGATCCCCCAAGTTTGGCTCCCCACGACCTTGATAACAGTAATCCATATTTTGGGGGGATATCAACAATAACTACATCCATCAAAATAATTTTGACTGGGACTTGTGCAAGGGTGACTACTAAATCTTTTATCATACCTAAGCACTTGACTCTTCTCGAATCAAAAGAGTAGAGATCTTCGTAAGGTCGGGTGATATCAAGGCCTAGTCTATCCATAATAGCTTTGGGCATCACATTATGTGAAGCTCCATAATCTAGCATGCAGTTATGCAGCAGTCAATCATGCACATTTAGGATGATATAGAAAGGGGAAACGGTGTCTTTGGCACCCTCAAAATGTGGACCGAATGTAATATTAGGCTTGTCATCTTCCAAATTTATCATGTTGGATTGGCTTTCTTGGTTTGACCAAACTATCACTTTGGTTATTTGTTTACGATATGCAGGATTCTTTGCTAATTCAACCAGGGGGATAGGTATTTTGATTCTATTTATCTCATTTTCAAAACTAAAACCACCACCACCTTTGTCCATTTCTCTAGTTGAAATCTCAGACTCCCTCTTCTCCAACTTATTTGTCTGAGCTGATTTATTACTCGTGATCTTAATTACCGGTGTTTGTGTATCGACCATCTTGATCTCCTTTGTTTGGGTCTCAACCTCCTTCATCTTTGGATCCAATGAGTCAGTCCCTTTAGGTGTTTTGGTCTCCTTTGGGGTGGGCACATATACCTCACCTCTAGGGAGAATTTTCCTGGGTTGAGAAATCAACGCAAACTTGTTTTTAGACCTCAGGTTATACCTAGGTTGGACTTCAACCATTATTGAATCAATTACTTCTTGATGGTCTGAGAGGTCTGTGTTGTTTGTGTCATCCTCTGCATCTGGGGGTTGCTGTGAGCTTAAAGACTTCTCATAATCTTCTTTAGTTATATAAGGTTGAGTGCAGTTGTCACCCAGGTTTGTCACATCTTCTTCCATACCTTTGAAGTCTTCTAGATCATTTCCTCCTATAAAATTTTCATTTTTTAGAGGGGTTTGAATTTTTTGATCTTCATTTTTAGTCTGTATTTGTGGATTTTGAAGGTTGGGGTTTCTCCTGAATTCTCTTTTAATGAAAGGATCGATTTTTGATTGACCTAATTCCATCCTAGAAATTTTATTGGACAATTCCTTGATTATCTTAGCCATATCATCCATTTTGTCGTCTGTAGATCTATTAGATCCTGAGGGTCCTGCTTGTTCCCTAAAACGTTTGGTTTCTCTGTTCCCCGTTTATATCTTATCTTTCAACTTACCAGAGGCCATCATGTTAGACTTGATTTCCACAGCATCATCCTGCATTCGGGTTAAGGTAGCCCCCTGCCTTTCGAAAGCTCCTGTGAAGGTTACTTTGGTTGCAGGTTGGGAGGGTTTGACTTTGGCTGGGATCTTATTATACAGTTTATTAAATATTTTGATAAATTCCATCACTGTTTCTGAATTTCTTTTCTTTAAAGATCCGAACTCAGTTAGATAATATAAATGGTCTTTTCTCTCACCCCATTGTCTAAGAAAGGCATCTTCTAAGGCATCGTAAGATAGGATAGACCCTGCGGGAAGGCTTCGAAACTAGGTTCGTACTTTTCCTTCAAAATTTTGAACAAATAATCTCGAATAAATGTCTTCATGTTCCAGACCTATAATATCGACGAACTGATCAAAGAAATTTATACGTTCGGCCGCAGTTAAGTCCCCCTCCCCTGTAAATTTTGGTAATTTTTTTATATAATTTTTAGGAAGGTTATGAAGAGGCGCGGGTAGAACTAAAGGTGCATATCTCACAGCCACTTTAGTGAAAAATCTAGGGGGCGGGGGAGGCGCTTGGCCCCCTGCTCCTCCTCCAGCGGTCGCCATTGGTATTACCTGGTGGGGATAGGGTGTGTTATATAGCGGGTTCTAGAAGACTAAAAACAGATTCTTAGCTTCTTCGGGAGATGAGAGAAGCGAAGACGAGTGAACAGAGACGTGAGGACTTGGCTCTTCGGATTTGCAGGAGACGTAGTCAGGGGATCTCGCAGGTGTGGGATTTGAGTATATAGTATACTCTTCGTGACTTGGTGAGGTTGGGAAGTCTGAAAGGAGAGTCAGTGGGATATCAACTGTTGATAAATTTACTGTCGGGTTTTTACCTTTGTATCGGATAGAGGTTTTCGAAAGGATTTCACTTTTAACCACAGAGTTGAATAAAAATGAATTAGTAGTTTTTGGGGGTGTACTATGCAATGTTGAAGGTTCGGAAGCACTTTTGGTCTTGGGTTGTGGGTGTTTAAGCTGATAGACTGTAGTAGTCAGCTTAAGAGAACCTCTAGCTTTTAGTATTTTTTTTGGGATCTGAAATAGGCGTGGTCTGCTTGTTCTCTGGGTTTTTTCTAGTATTCCTTCGACTGGATGCTAGCTTACTTATACGTAGAGTCACCAAGTGAAAGGTAAGAAAAGCCTTTAGAAAGTGCTCACTCTTTGTTCACTATCAAAGGGTGAAACTTGAAAATATGTCATTCTTCCCAGGGAAAATGTTTCATAACTTCATCCCCGACAACGATGCCAAAAATATGTTTTTCCAGAGTCTGTACTTAAGGATTCAAAAAAGTACAGTGTCTAGGCATCCGAAAGTTCGTAAGATGTAAAAAAGAGGAGGGTATACCTTCGGGAAAGGAAGCTAGGGCTAGTTTCTAGGCTGTCGATGCCTGGCTTCCAACTGTTCCTAGATGTTTATAGCCCTTTCAATTGTAGCCCATGAACGTTCAAGTTCTACCCAGGTGTTAGCCGTTTTAAGTATGGTATCAAAAATATTTAAAGAGATATGGGTTTGATCTGTCAAACCGGGTTCAATATTGGGTTGTCTTACAACAGGGACAGTCATAGAGGAACAAAAAAATTTAAGGAAATCCAAAAAGTTTTATGTTGTAACAATTTTGATTTTATAAAAGAGAACTTTAGAAATCAATATTAAAAGAAAAATAGAAACCAAAGGCCTTTTTCCGTAACTGTGTTATATTTGAAATAAATGGTGTATGAATTATGGGAAAAACATTAAGCTGTCTATAGAATAAGGCTCTTATCGAGAGATAATCGCATTCTGTAAACAAAAGAAGAAAATAATATAAGAAATGGTCCGATGAAGCATAAAATATGACAACCTAAAATTTACAGGTCTTGTACATGCTAGTAGCCAATACAGAGGAAAAACTGTAAACAATAGATAGCTAAATATTAATCACTGCAGTAGAAGTGTTACTAAATTGCAATACAACATTCATCAGATGTATATAAGTGAAATAAGAATGAAAATGAAATAACAGAAGGAACAAACTCATAACACAGTAGTGACGGAATTAGGAATCTCCAGATTGCTTTGTATTAAGTCTCCAAAGAGAGAGTCTCTATTACAATTGATCAAAAAGGTCCCGCCTTTTTTCTTTCTTCAAAATGTATATTTATACAAAATTATTTTGCGCTGGAATCTCAATAGTTCTATAGGTTTTCGGTTACAATCAAGGAGTCGAAACATTTCGTTTCTTTATCTCTGTTCTCATTTGGTACCTGAAACCTGCCTCTTCGCATGCTCCATGCAAATAATGCACTTTTCCACCAGCTATGATATCAACTTAGATGGCTCTGCTTGATTATTTGCCTAAAAAATATAACAGTCTTTCATCAATAGTGACAACTTTCTCTCCACATGCTGATCTTTGGCATTGATAGAGCATAATTGCATACTTGGTTTAATTATCTATTTGTCTATTTGCACTATGTCTGTTTAAGTTATTTGTGATATTTCGGCTAATTCTCTTTCTTCATTTTCCTTGATATTTAGCATATATTTAGTAGTATTGATATGACCCAGTATCTCCATGCCACTTTCACCATTAGAACCCAAACAAATCTCACTTAACAAACCGAAAATTTCTTCGCAAGATTTCCTCAGCTTCGTAGCTTCTTGTTTTCCTTCGGATATATTTCTCTCCCATTCTTTCAATAAGATATTACCCCTGGTCTTCTCTGCGATGGGAAAACTAGAACTACTACTTTATTCCCTTCTCATTGTGGCTATAATAGCCTCCTAGAACGCCACCCGAGCTTCTCCGGCATCCGTTTCTTTAAGAGAGAGGTTTTCCAACACCTGATGAATGACTTGGAAGCTTCTTTGAATTGTTTCCACTTTTGCAAGCAAACCTTGTTGCACTGCCGATAACCTTTTTCTGATCTCTATTGCTTGGGATTGAAATATCCTAATATCGATTACCTGGCTTTTGACGAATTCTAGTTTGGCTCAAAGTTGGTCTATTAATTCTCCCTACTGGCTTATCTAAGTTTGACTTGTCTTAACCTTCAACTGTGTCTGTTCAAGATCAACTTTAAGTCGGTCGATTTCTTTTTGATCTTTTATTCTTGCTTTCTCTAAAGTCACACTTGCCTGATCTTTAGAAACAACCTTTGCTATAGATAGTTTAGTCTCTAGTGTCTTGATCAAACAATTATTTTGTTTTAGCTGATCCTTCAGGGTCCCGACTGAATATTGATTCATCGTGGCGAAAGCACCCAGTGTTCCTGCTATTTGCGTTGCGAACTCTACTTTATTCATATCTTTCCCATTAGTTAAAATTTTATATTTCTTAGAGACAATACCTACCTCTTGATAGAGTTCTTGTCTAAAAAAAACCTTCCTCTTCTTATCGAAGAAGAATTCATTTGAAGGGAGATCTTCAACTGCTATAGGTGTCAATTTTTCACCCAAAATCCAACCTGTGTCCGGGATTTCCTTTGCAGATTGTAGGGGGGTAATGGAGGCGATGGGATTGTTGACCTGTTTAGAAGATTTCCTGGGAGTAATGACCGAAGTCGACTCGCTTGGAGGACCGGAAGCCTCGGCTTCCGGTTTCGGGCCCCCAGCTTGCTCTTCTTTATCCTGTTGTCCTTCTTGGCTGGGCGCTGAACCTTTAGAGCCTTCGGATTCTATTTGCTGGTCCTTTGTTATCGTCATATATTCACCTCGTAATAATGGAGGAAGGAAACTCCACCTGTGCTCTTGGAATCTGACAACATCGACCCTCTCTTCGAGCGACAGGGCTTGTATTCGAGCCAAAACCTCGTCATAATATGTCACGCCTCGGAAAATATCATCATGAGGCGAATTATCGTGCTCAAATCTTTTAAGGCCACAACTGGCCAAATGATTACTCACGGCCCTGTGTGGATCATGTTTCTTGAATTAGATATGAACCAAATTTATATCTTCTAGGGTTGCTGCCTCAACCTTTGCATGCCCGAAGTCTAATAATGAATAGGTGTTTAAATGAATAGGAAAAGGTGGCCATACCTTTTTTGAATACCCTTTCAGTTCTTTACTTATATCGCAAATTACAGTTTTCCTGGCGATATCACAACAAGCTAGCCTGTAGGGTATAAGTAAGGGTAAAGCATGCGGAGGGACGAAAGCGCCGAACACCCTGATGTATGAGAATTCTTTCTCCACATACCAATCAACCACTCTGCTTAAATATTTCATGATGCTATCTGATATCCTAGGTGGCGGATTACCGAAGATGGCAACATGCATCGATACCATCACCCAGTTGAATATTTCATATACGAAATCCAGAGCCTTGTCCTCCCAAAGCTCAGAATGATATACATGGACTGGCTCAGCATCTGATGGATCCCAAATCCAATTCATCAAGGGAAAAGGTGTCATAGAACATACTGTGTCCATGAGATATGCGAACATAAAAAATGAAGCATCTTTCCCGCTCTCTTTCTGCATCCTATATTCTGTAACTCGACTGGTCAGGCTATCTGATAACATTTTATCCCAGTTGAAAGAAGAGCCTTCTGCTACTAAGTATATCAAGGGCACCCATTGGAGGAAAAAATGTGTGGTGTCTTCCCTCTCGTATAATCTACAGATCATCATCGCTACGTATTTGAACTGTGGTTCCAAAGAAAATATGGAATAAATTCCATTGCTGTCTGCCCTGAACTTCGCTGGGTGCGAGACCCAATCCTTAATCAAATCAGATATACTTTTGGCATATTGCTCGCATTCCTTCTTTTTAAAACCATATAGAAACTCTGCATTGTACAAGAAGTCTGACGTGGGTGGTAATTTGTACATAACCTGTAAGATTTCTGGTCTGAAGGTCCCAACAGTGACCCCCTGCTCACTGATGATGGTTCTGGTAGGGATGTCTACATGATCTAGTGCCCATCGTATCATGTCATAGTAAGGTAGAAGACATGGTCGGGCCGCTACTTTGTGCATCTTTGCCTAGACAACGATCTTGTATTTGGTAGTCATGTCGTCTGTCTTATTGTCACTGGAATCGTCCGAGTAGTTCACCAATTGTGATTGCAACACCTCCGAGACGTATGACCATGTTTGTACGTAATCATCGCTTCGAGGTGAAGTATCAGAAATATTATCAGAACCTTGTCATGAAACCTCTGCGCTTGCCTTGGATACTTTTTGCGGGGCCATGACAGGGGATTGTAACTTTTCTCTTCTGTGATAAAAATGCATATACATATAGAAGTTAGCTTACTGAGAAAAACTGCTATGTGCGGGATAGAAATGAACTTTATGAATAAAATAGGAAGCAAAAGGTATATATCTTCGACCATTTAACATATCGATGTCCTTACGGACAAAACGGTCCAATCATAATTAGATAGATATTTTGGCAATAAAAACCATATCCTTACTTTGTCGTTTCGCCTTATTTCCAATTAATGCCATAAAATTTGATGGTTTGTGGCACAAGTTGGCACAAGGAACATTTGAAATTACCTCGTAAAATGTGCATTATTATCATTTGCATTAAACATTGATTAGGCTGGCTTGGCTTCCTTAATCAGGATTTAAATCAACATTTCAACGTTCGCCGTATCGGGGGTTTTAACTCTGACCTTTCGAGCCTGTAAAACCTAAGATTGCGATGATTAGATTTAGTTAAGTGATGAAGTAATCAGATTAAGTGTTTTATTAATCATGTTTTAATTTATATCGTGACTTCGCRGCTCGGGGCTTCAAGGGTATAGTTTTCGGGTGGAATGTATGCCGAGTCGTGAAATCCCGAGAGGCTTTAACCATGGTCAGACTAAACACTCTGGACGTTAACCCGGGTTACTTATGTGAGGATCTCACGGCTTCGTCTTTCGGGGTTATGACAGTAATGTTTTAGGAGCGAGTAAATTCCGAGACGCGAAATCCCGACAACATTTTATTGGGGTTTACATGGTCCCACTCTTAGCTTTCACCTGAGGTAAGATTTTGAAACTTTTCGTGACCTTTGGCATCGAGGTTTGTAAATCTTGTGACTTGTAACTCCCAAAGAACGATATTCTGAGGTATGAAGAACAACAACCTTCGTTTCACGATAAAAGTGGTAACTTATGAAACATCACATCTCCCGCTATTTCGCATGTCGAGACTACTGATATTTTCAGTAGGTGAATGTCATGAAGCAAAAAATAACTTAAGAACTGACATTTGACCTTTAAAATAGATTTGAACCAAATG
>JASDQU010100260.1:473588-503549 GCA_032191745.1 Picea mariana | reverse complement strand
GAGGTATGAAGAACAACAACCTTCGTTTCACGATAAAAGTGGTAACTTATGAAACATCACATCTCCCGCTATTTCGCATGTCGAGACTACTGATATTTTCAGTAGGTGAATGTCATGAAGCAAAAAATAACTTAAGAACTGACATTTGACCTTTAAAATAGATTTGAACCAAATGAAAAAGGCGGCTCCAACACGAACAATGATAAATTTAAAAAAAATAAACATAATGGTGCATATTTTATGATGCATCATTACCGATGCATTACAAAAGACAATGCACCGCTAAAGAACATGTTGGTGCTCTGGGAAAAATGGAGCACCAATGTGTTCCATTTAACAAAGTGCACTGCTAAGTTTACATCTCTTAAAATTTTGCGTAACAAAACGTCCATGTTAACCAAATGCATCGGTGTTGTTAAAATAAATGCAGTAGTAAACATATTGATCTACTTGGAATAGTAGGACATCTCATTAGATGCACTATGCCCTGTTACCAGTGATTTGGAAAGCATAATGCATCGATAAAGAAAACGGTAATGCTCCAATAACATGGTAAAACTAGTGCATTCATATTAACAAATCACAATGCTTAATTTGCAATAAAAAAATTTAACCTAGCAGAACCCCTAAGTCCGGTTATATCACAAGTTGTAGGTTGGTCAAATCCCGACCCAACCATAAGGCAAGTTCTACAACTTGGGAATCCTACACCCAATGTCACCTTGATGTAGAACCTACACTTCAAGGGTGACTAGGTCACTCTAGGGAGGCGATCTCGGTGACCCTAGGGGGAATGAGATGGAGATGGATACATATGGAAGTGGAGCCCCTATAGGTCAATTCTAAGTGGAGTGAAATGTGTGGAATTAATTCTTGGTAAGGTCCAAGGGTTTCCAAGTATGTTGACTCTGTTGAGTAACCTATAAATGGTTAAATACCTGCCCAAGACACAGGAAAAACAACTTTGCAATGATGTATGTTAGTTGGAACAACAAGTTAAGCTTGTTTACCCCAATTTGTAGAAATAGATAACAATATATATTAGAAATATAATAGTACTATAATCTTCTCAATAAATGCTATATATCAAGTAGAAAATACAAGAGAAAGACTAGTTAATGACTAGCTAAACTCAAGATGAAAAACCAATATTCTAGCATAAAATGATAAGGCTATTGTAAACACTTGTATACAGAACATTATATCTGCATTATGGCTGTAACATTCAATTTATTACAAAAATAAAATAATCTATTGAAATCCCCTCAAAATTTGCCAAAACGTGTGCTAGACCAAGAAGAATAAGTATGCAAACTTTGAGCAAATTCCAACGGTTGATAAGGGAGTTATTCAAGAAAATGAGTTAGGGTTTATGCAACCCTAATGGATGAATATGTAATTTTATAATAGAAGAAAAGTATCCCCTTTAAGGGGACTCCCTAGTGGTTGTGAGGTGCCCAAGGCATAAGGAATACAATCGACCTTGCAAGAAGTAAAAATGACCAAAAATCATGTTTCCCAATCATGTGTCAAGCATCTAGACAATCATAATAGTGAACACCCTCTTCTCCTCAAAACATCCATGTGTCTATGAGTGGCACCTCAACCAAGTCCTAACCCCCCTAGGTGATGTCATTCCTCTAGGAGTGACATTTTTCCTTTCCTAGGAAAAACATTTGGCATGAGGGGGCTAGGCCATGTCACCCAAGTCATATTCAAGGCCTTCTAAGTTGTATATTTCTCATCTTTCATGCAAGCCTTTGGAAACCAACTTGTGGGCTTGTAGCCCCATGGAAACCCAAGCTAGGCTTGTTCTCCCAAAATTGTCCACCAACTAGGTCCTGCAAAGACAAATGAGCACACCCTCCAAGGATCTCAAGTCAGAAAATAATTATAAGTGAATCCAATCAATAAATGAGCCACCTAATCATGTGCATCAAAGACACTATGCGATTTTTCAAGCTTGAATATGGGAGGGTTGACAAGGTATTTTATTGGGTATATCTTGCCCTAGGTAAAGACAAGTTTGCAAGAGATCCCTCTCTAAGCCATGTAAAGTGGATGAAGTGTTTAGGGTCAAGATTCAATGGGCATAGATATCATGACATACAAGGGGTCATAGTGTCTCATTCATGGGTGCCTTTGTAGAGGGTGTGTGGTACCTTCATTCGCAATGCACTTTTTCCAAGCTCATCAATTGCCTTTTATTTTTATTTCTTTGTATTTTCTTTCAATATAGAATAATGAGAGGTTGAAGGTCACTGCCCTGGCATGGTGACTAAATGATGGAAATATCGCCCACAAACACCTAGTGGAAATGAGAAGGTTGGCACGTGATGAGACCCCCTTTCTCCAAGCCATGCAACTGAGAGCCATTACCCTAGTTTGGTGACCAGATGATGGTAATGTCATACCACTAGATATTCATGGACCTGATAGGTCGGCTCATGATGAGACCTCCTATCCTTCAACTAACATTTTAAGAATTCTTTATTATATTGTGGGTCCCCTTTACTCAAATATAAGTGTTTCACTTATTTCTTGGGTGATCCCTCGGTGAACCATCTAGAAGGTTTATACAAGGAATTTATATTTTAACCAACATCAACCCCTTTAGGCATTCTACCCCTTCTTCCCATAAAATGAGGGACAACCCCTTCTTGGGTCAACATACCTTAAAATCCCAAGAGATAAGGAAATGGAGGGGAATAATGATGGAAAGTGGTAAGTATGGTCGAGAACAGTACGATGGCTCTTTAAGGGAGTTCCTAGTAGAAAAATCATCCCCAAGGAAGACCACTTACTAGGGAAGAATGTCAACCACCAAGGTGAAGAAGGGAAAAAGGCATAATGTCCAAGCATATATCATGAAATCTAGAGAAATCTAAGTTACAACATACTCAACTGGATTAAATATTGAAATGATGCTCACCATAATACTGACTTGTACCTCATGGAGAAAGGCCCACTTCCTTCTGGAAGCCATCTGATGTGGTGGATGCAATCTATAAATATGTGGTGGTGAGAGGGGTTTCCATCTGTGCAAAAGTGTACTACTGGAAATGTAGTCTGTTGGCACTCCATATCTGCAATCTGAGGGCCTCGAGACATAATCTCCTTAGTTATCCACAAATGGGGATAACATCTAGCTCCTACTTGGGGACATGTGCTTGCCACAGTGTGCATGAAAACTGCAACATCTCCTGGTAGACTTGTGCTTGCAAGGTGTTATCACTCCAGGAAACTCTCCTAGGTTGTAAGTCGGAGATGCCTGGTAACTAACTCTTTTTGGGAAATATTTTCTTAAAAATGATGTGGTTTTTTGGATCAAGATGAATATCTAGGGACTGGACTGTGTGTTCAAGACTGTCTAGAAATATAAAATCTCACAAGGCCTTCTAATAATGCAGTCAGACAAGGTTTGATTAAAAGGTATAGAAGATAGCTATCGAACCAGACTATACTTATGTAAAACAAGTACAATGGGTTTAATAACTAAGGAAATAACTTATGATTATCAACTTAATCAATCAATTAGTGAGATGACAGTCACATGCAGATTGAATGAGCATCAATAAAGAACCTTCACTCATAAGATATCAAAGAACAGAAAAGAAAAGTCTGACAACACAACTGAAGGAAGCTTGTAATTTTTCAAATAATAAGAATAGGTCTCTCTTATAGTAGCAGCATGTAGAACCCAAAATCCCCCCCCTAGTTCATATTCCATCCTAATATTTATAGCTTTTCAAAGTGGTTCTGAGATCTTGAAAACAAGGATCAAATCTACTAAAGATAGTAACTCAAAATTCAGTTGCAGAAGATGTGGGATGATCCCCAAAAATGAGGTCAATCCCAGATTTCTTGGTCTTTCTCTCTCCTTGATTGTTGGTGAAGTGCAGGATAGCCTCCCAAGGCTAAATGATGACTCTCCAAGAGAGGCAAATTCAAATTTGTTGAGGTGGMAAAGTGTCCTGATTTACTGTCTTTGTCAAAGATATCAAAAACCTTTGAAACACCTCCTCTTTCCACAATCTGTCAAAAATAATTGTTGAATTTGACTTGATAATTCACCACCTGACTATTCCAAGAGGTATCAATTCATTCTCCTGCAAAAAATTACGATMTGGGCAAAAATCGTAACATTCTAACCATGAAAGGATTTCCACAGCGCATAGCCCATGAAAAACGCTCCTTAGTTGCAGAAAGTCGCCACTTTCCACARCTAACTAACAAAATTTTCGACGAATTAGCTGTTGAAAGCGGCCAGATTTTCAAAATCAAATTTCTCGGTCATAGAAAATCCTTTTTTCATGTATGAATAGTTGATTCACATATAGAGAATCTAAGCTTTCCAATGGTGTTTTCAGATCTTCATTTGGAGCTTGAGAAGGGATTGAAAAGTTCCCTTCAAGTTTAAGCATCATTCTTTCCATTTGCAATTCAAAACTGTAAATGGTCCTTTGTGAACAATGTCTGATATGGAACCAAAGATTTGATTTGATGTTGCAGCCTGAAAGTACAGCCTCTGTACCTGAGCCACTAAATTCGAACTTGCCATCCCTAATGCTATGATTTTAGAGCATGAGTTTCTGAGCCGGATCCGAGATGTAATCTGACTGGGACGTGAAACTCGAGTTCAAATGATTACCCACTTCCACCAGCACGTCTTTCTGATCGCATGTTGATTTGATTATGAAACGTGTATGAGTGCACGTGATTCCCACTTTCTCAAACCAATGGCCCGTGGAAAACGCCCCTCAGCTGTAGAAACTTACCACTTTCACCAGTGCATGATCCTGCACGAACTGCTCCTTAGCTGTTGAAAAAACCTCCCCTCAGCTCTAGAAACTTACCACTTTCACCAGCACATGATCTTGCACGAACTGCTCCTTAGCTATTGAAAGGTTTCACTTTCCTCGGCGTGCCACCTTCTATGAACTGCTCTATAGCTACGGATAGTTTTCACTTTCAACATCGCACAACTTTGTAAAAACCGTTCCATAGTTGCGGAAAGTCTTCACTTTTCTCAGTGCATGACCTTCTATGAACTGCTCTGTAGCTGCGGAAAGCTTTCACTTTCAACAATGCAAAACTTTGTAAAGACCGCTCCACAGCTGCGGAAAGCATGCACTTTCAACAACGCACGACCATGTGAGAACTTATCCTTAGCTGTTGGAAGTCTTTACTTTCACCAGTGCATGATCCTGTGGAGAACCCCCTTTTGCTGTTAAAAGCCTTCACTTTCCTCAGCGCGTGACCTTTTAAGAACTGCTCCTTAGCTACGGAAAGTTTTCACTTTCAACAATGCACAACTTTGTAAAGACCGCTCCACAGCTGCGGAAAGCATGCACTTTCAACAGCGCACGACCCATGAAACTGATTGTTGGACATTTTGAAATTCACCACTTTCAACAGTGCACAAACTTATGAGAAGCGCTCCTTAGCTGCTGAAAGTCACCACTTTCCACAACTAACACTCAACTTTTGGACACACGTTACCTGTTGAAAGTGAATTATGAAAATTTTGAAAAGAAGACTTTATCGATCATATTATTTTCTAAGACAAAAACCAAAACCTAAGTTTTGCAGCTAAAAAGACTCAAAAATGAATTGAGGCAACTACCGATAGCCATGCTATCCACCACAAAACGCGACTAAAAGGACGGTTTTATTTTGGGAGATAACATTTGGCTCCAACTGGGATGGAGACCTCCCTGCGAGGTTTCCAAGAACCTAGTAGTTCCAGTAGCCTTTAGCATTGGGCATGGAGTCATCAATCCTTTAGCATTGATCCCTCTGCAAACCTGTAGTAGCATTGCGCATGGAGTCCTCAAGCCTATGCAACTGTTCCCCTGTAACTTGCATGCAGCCCAATCTTATTCATGAAATCAACAACTGAAAAATATCAAACTGCTCGCATGGCGAACTTCTTATTCTACCTACCCCTACACTAACCATCTCTGTCATTTGTTAAGTGAATGTTGATTTCCATAGTAGCCATCCAAGCAATTTGAACACTGAGGAAATATTGTCTTTATTACTGATCAACAAATGATGTTGAATATGCAAACACAGTGACAAGGAGATTTTCAGGAAACCATATTTACCTGAAAACATGGGCAAGTTGAAGAAATCTGAAACTTTTGAGCCCTCTGAAAAGTGTAACTCCATGAAGGCTGCCACTAGATCCTTGTAAAGAAGATAAGAAATATGTTGTTYTTCAGGAAACAAATCCACATCTATGACAACCTCTTGTTCAACCATGATTGTTCTTCTGTAAGAAGACTGGTCATCTTCTTGTCCTCTTGAGATCAACTCGTGATCATCAAAAACTACAATTTCATTATCAGAATGATGTTGACAAGAGGATAACAAAACAAGATTTTCATCACATGGATTAGGCTCAGCTGAGAACATATAATTTATTATGCAATCATCAGTCATCATAGGCTCTTCTTGATTTACAAACTGATCATAAGCTTCACATGCATACCTGTCTCTGGAATACTCAGCGAATACTAAAAAGTCTGACCCTGAAACTAAATTGAACTTACATGTTGGCTACTGTCCCAAATCTACTCCAACCTCATTTCTCTCCTGCTCAACCATGGTTGTTCCTTTTCTTGAAAAATGATCACCTTCTTGTTCCCTGTCTCTAGAACATTCTGCCAATGTTGACGAATTCAGATCTGAATCTGAAATAAGCTCGTATGCTTTCTGTTGTTCCAAATCTGCTTCACACTCATTACCTTCCTATTCAGAATCTGAACCATACTGGCATTGTTTTTTCTCATGTGAAAGCAGATTCTCAAAGTCAACCCGCTGTCGAATCCTCCTGGAAGCACGGATATTCTCCTCCACCTCTTGAGCGTCTTCGAACAGTTCCCTAATGATGAAGATTTTCTTTCTAACAAGAGAAAGACAAGTTCATTATAATGAGCCATCAGATAATATACCATGGCAGCGATCTTAGTAGGATGAATCTCCAATGGGATGTCATAATATGTCTTATGGAACTTTCTGTTGAAAACAATCAAAGATTCTTTATTCTCTCTCTTCAAAGCACAAAAATCGTCAAGGTACTGATCAAGACATTTATTCTCACCCCAGTGTTTTGAAAAATCATAATAGAAATAAGTCCATGAACCGATTGATCCAGGTTCCAAAAGTCTAAACCATAAAGCAGCCTCTCTAGTTAGAGATTTAGAAAATAATCTCATAACAATATCTTCATCAACAATTTCCAGATTATCAATAAAATTTTCAAAAGCCTCCAAATGTTTTTCAGCTGAAACATCAATCTCTCCAGTAAAATGAGGAAGGTACTCAAAACAATATGGAGGATAAGGATGAAGATGAGTTGGTAGCTTGAGAGGTTTAAACACTCTTTGTCTAATCTAAGACTGAAATTCTGTGGGCTGAAAACAAGTTTTAGGAGGAATAGGTGAGAGTAATGAAATTTGAGATGATTTAGATTCAAATTCATCATTCTCATGGCTACAAGGATGATCAGTTTCGAGAGATATTTGTATGCAATGCTCATCTTTATGGGCAGGCTGAGGGAAAGAAATAGGATTAACGTCAACAACATAAGGAGGCTGCAAGATTTCCTCTTCTAAATATGGACTTATAAAAGATGGCCGATAATCTTCAGAGTATACGAAACAAAGGATAATTCTTTTAACATGTGAAGGAAAAAGTATAAAGGAGTTGATAAAGAAATACAGCAGTTCACGTAGTAGGCTAATGAACTGGTACCTGGATTTGAAATTTAACTCCTTCATCTTTTGTCAACCGGATCCTCCCTAGTGGAGTCTTTAATCGTGGAGTCGCCAGATAGAAAATTACAACCAAGTAGTGTCTAACATTTGTCTATCATCAAAGATCAAATCTATGTCATCTCCCAGGGAAGCTGAGCTTCGATATCCTCTCGCCGGCAATGGCGCCAATTTGTTATCACTCCAGGAAACTCTCCTAGGCTGTAAGTCGGAGATGTCTGGTAACTAACTCTTTTTGGGAAATATTTTCTTAATAATGATGTGGTTTTTTGGATCAAGATGAATATCTAGGGACTGGACTGTGTGTTCAAGACTGTCTAGAAATATAAAATCTCACAAGGCCTTCTAATAATGCAGTCAGACAAGGTTTGATTAAAGGGTATAGAAGAAAGTTATTGAACCAGACTATACTTATGTAAAACAAGTACAATGGGTTTAATAACTAAGGAAATAGCTTATGATTATCAACTTAATCAATCAATTAGTGAGATGACAGTCACATGCAGATTGAATGAGCATCAATAAAGAACCTTCACTCATAAGATATCAAAGAACAGAAAAGAAAAGTCTGACAACACAACTAAAGGAAGCTTGCAATTTTTGATATAATAAGAATAGGTCTCTCTTACAGTAGTAGCATGTAGAACCCAAAATCCCCCCCCTGGTTCATATTCCATCCTAAGCTTTACAGCTTTGCAAAGTGGTTCTGAGATCCTGAAAACAAGGATCAAATCTACTAAAGATAGTAACTCAAACTTCAGTTGCAGAAGATGTGGGATGATCCCCAAAAATGAGGTCAATCCCAGATTTCTTGGTCTTTCTCTCTCCTTGATTGTTGGTGAAGTGCAGGATAGCCTCCCAAGGCTAAATGATGACTCTACAAGAGAGGCAAATTCAAATCTGCTGAGGTGGAAAAGTGTCCTGATTTACTGTCTTTGTCAAAGATATCAAAAACCTTTGAAACACCTCCTCCTTCCACAATATGTCAAAAATAACTGTTGAATTTGACTTGATAATTCACCACCTGACTATTCCAAGAGGTCTCAATTCATTCTCGTGCAAAAAATTACGATCTGGGTGAAAATCATAACATTCTGGCCGTGACAGGATTTCCACAGTGCATAGCCTGTGAAAAACGCTCCTTAGCTGCGGAAAGTCTCCACTTTCCACAGCTAACTAGGAAAATTTTCGGCGAATTAGCTGTTGAAAGCGAGCATATTTTCAAAATCAAATTTCTCGATCATAGAAAATTCGTTTTTCATGTATGAATAGTCGATTGACATCTAGAGAATCTAAGATTTCCAATGGTGTTTTCGGATCTTCATTTGGAGCTCGGGAAGGGATTGAAAAGTTCCCTTCAAGTTTAAGCATCATTCTTGCCATTTGTAATTCAAAACCATAAACGGTCCTTTGTGAACAATGTCTGATATGGAACCAAAGATTTGATTTGATGTTTTTAGATCGGAAGTATAGCCTCTGTACCTGAGCCACTAATATTGAACTTGCCATCCCTAATGCTATGATTTTAGAGCGTGAGTTTCTGAGCTGGATCCTAGATGTAATCCGACTGGGACGTGAAACTCGAGTTGAAATGATTACCCACTTCCACCAGAGCATCTTTCTGATCGCATGTTGATTTGATTATGAAACATCTATGAGTGCACGTGATTCCCGCTTTCTCCAACCAAGGGCCCATGGAAAACACCCCTCTGTTGCAGAAACTTACCACTTTCACCAGCGCATGATCTTGCACGAACTGCTCCTTAGCTGTTGAAAAAAACGCCCCTCAGCTGTAGAAACTTACCACTTTCACCAGCACATGATCCTGCATGAACTGCTCCTTAGCTGTTGAAACCTTTCACTTTCCTCAGCGCGCCACCTTCTATGAACTGCTCTGTAGCTGCGAAAAGTTTTCACTTTCAACAACGCACAACTTTGTAAAAACTGTTCCATAGCTGCGGAAAGTCTTGACTTTCCTCAGTGCGTGACCTTCTATGAACTGCTCTGTAGCTGCAGAAAGCTTTCACTTTTAACAACACACAACTTTGTAAAGACCGCTCCACAGCTGCGGAAAGCATGCACTTTCAACAACGCACGACCATGTGAGAACTTAGCCTTAGCTGTTGGAAGTCTTTACTTTCACCAGCGCATGATCCTGTGGAGAACCCATTTTTGCTGTTAAAAGCCTTCACTTTCCTCAGCGTTTCACCTTTTAAGAAATGCTCCTTATCTACGGAAAGTTTTCAGTTTCAACAATGCACAACTTTGTAAAGACCGCTCCACAGCTGCAGAAAGCATGCACTTTCAACAACGCAGGACCCGCGAAACTGATTTTTGGACATTTTGAAATTCACCACTTTCAACAGAAAAAAAACTTATGAAAAGCACTCCTTAGCTGCTGAAAGTCGCCACTTTCCACAGCTAACACTCAACTTTTGGACACACGTTACCTGTTGAAAGTGAATTATGCAAATTTTGAAAAGAAGGCTTTATGGATCATATTATTTTCTAAGACAAAAACCAAAACCTAAGTTTTGCAGCTAAAAAGACTCAAAAATGAATTGAGGCAACTACCGATAGCCATGCTATCCACCAAAAAACTCGACTAAAAGGAAAGTTTTATTTTGGGAGATAACATCTGGCTCCAACTGGGATGGAGACCTCCCTGCGAGGTTTCCAAGAACCTAGTAGTTCCAGTAGCCTTTAGCATTGGGCATGGAGTCATCAAGCCTTTAGCATTGATCCCTCTGCAAACATATATTAGCATTGGGCATGGAGTCCTCAAGCCTATGCAACTGTTCCCCTATAAATTGCATGCAGCCCAAGCTTATTCATGAAATCAACAACTGAAAAATATTAAACTGCTCGCATGGTGAACTTATTCTTCTACCTACCCCTACACTAACCATCTCTGTCATTTGTTAAGTGAATGTTGAATTCCATAGTAGCCATCCAAGCAATTTGAACACTGAGGAAATCTTTTCTTTATTACTGATCAGCAAATGATGTTGAATATGCAACCACAGTGACAAGGAGCTTTTCAGGAAACCATATTTACCTGAAAACATGGGTGAGTTGAAGAAATCTGAAACTTTCGATCCCTCTGAAAAGTGTAACTCCATGAAGGCTGCCACTGGATCCTTGTAAAGAAGATAAGAAACATGTTTCTTTTCAGGAAACAAATGCACATCTATGGCAACCTCTTGTTCAACCATGACTGTTCTTCTGCAAGAAGACTGATCATCTTCTTGTCCTCTTGAGATCAACTCGTGATCATCAAAAACTACAATTTCATTATCAGAATGATGTTGAGAAGAGGATAACAAAACAATATTATCATCACATGGATTAGGCTCAGCTGAGAACATATAATTTATTATGCAATCATCAGTCATCATAGGCTCTTCTTGATTAACAAACTGATCATAAGCTTCACATGCATACCCGTCTCTAGAATACTCATCGAATACTAAAAAGTCTGACCCTGAAACTGAATTGAACTTACATGTTAGCTGCTGTCCCAAATCTGCTCCAACCTCATTTCTCTCCTGCTCAACCATGGATGTTGCTTTTCTGGAAAACTGATCACCTTCTTGTTCCCTTTCTCTAGAACATTCTCCCAATGTTGACGAATTCAGATCTGAATCTGAAATAAGCTCATATGCTTTCTGTTGTTCCAAATCTGCTTCACAGTCATTACCTTCCTGTTCAGAATCTGAACCATACTGACATTGTTTTTGCTGATGTGAAAGCAGATTGTCAAATTCAACCGGTTGTCGGATCCTCCTGGAAGCATGGATATTCTCCTCCACCTCTTGAGCGTCTTCTAACAAGTTCCCTAATGATGAAGATTTTCTTTCTAACAAGAGAAAGACAAGTTCATTATACTGAGCCATCATATAATATACCATGGCAGCGATCTCAGTAGGACGAATCTCCAATGGAATGTCATAATATGTCCTATGGAACCTTCTGTTGAAAACAGTCAAAGATTCTTTCTTCTCTCTTTTCAAAGCACAAAAATCATCAAGGTACTGATCAAGACATTTATTATCACCCTAGTGTTTTGAAAAATCATAATAGAAATCAGTCCATGAACCGATTGATCCAGTTTCCAAAAGTCTAAACCATAAAGCAACCTCTCTAGTTAGAGATTTAGAAAATAATCTCATAACAATATCTTCATCAACAATTTCCAGATTATCAATAAAATTTTCAAAAGCCTCCAAATGTTTTTCAGCTGAAACATGACTCTCTCCGGCAAAATGAGGAAGGTACTCAACAAAATATGGACGATAAGGATGAATATGAGTTGGTAGCTTGAGAGGTTTAAACACTCTTTGTCTAATCTTAGACTGGTATTCTGTGGGCTTAAAACAAGTTTTAGGAGGAATAGGTGAAAGTAATGAAATTTGAGATGATTTAGATTCAAATTCATCATTCTCATGGCTACAAGGCTGATCAGTTTCGAGAGAGATTTGTATGTAATGCTCATCTTTAGGGGCAGGTTGAGGGAAAGAAATAGGATTAACGTCAACAACATAAGGAGGCTGCAAGATTTCCTCTTCTAAATATGGACTTATAAAAGATGGCCGATAATCTTCAGAGTATACGAAACAAAGGATAATTCTTTTAACATGTGAAGGAAAAAGTATAAAGGAGCTGATAAAGAAATACAACAGTTCACGAAGTAGGCTAATGAACTGGTACCTGGATTTGAAATTTAACTCCTTCATCTTTTGTCAACCGGATCCTCCCCAGTGGAGTCTTTAATCGTGGAGTCGCCAGATAGAAAATTACAACCAAGCAGTGTCTAACCTTTGTCTATCATCAAAGATCAGATCTATGTCGTCTCCCAGGGAAGCTGAGCTTCGATCTCCTCTCCCCGGCAATGGTGCCAATTTGTTATCACTCTAAGAAACTCTCCTAGGCTGTAAGTCGGAGATGCCTGGTAACTAACTCTTTTTGGGAAATATTTTCTTAATAATGATGTAGTTTTTTGGATCAAGATGAATATCTAGGGACTGGACTATGTGTTCAAGACTGTCTAGAAATATAAAATCTCACAAGGACTTCTAATAATGCAGTTAGACAAGGTTTGATTAAAAGGTCTAGAAGATAGCTATCGAACCGGACTATACTTATGTAAAACAAGTACAATGGGTTTAATAACTAAGGAAATAGCTTATTATTATCAACTTAATCAATCAATTAGTGAGATGATAGTCACATGCAGATTGAATGAGCATCAGTAAAGAACCTTCACTCATAAGATATCAAAGAACATAAAAGAAAAGTCTGACAACACAATTGAAGGAAGCTTGCAATTTTTCATATAATAAGAATAGGTCTCTCTTACAGTAGCAACATGTAGAACCCAAAATCCCCCCCCTGGTTCATATTCCATCCCAAGATTTATAGATTTGCAAAGTGGTTTTGAGATCCTGAAAACAAGGATCAAATCTACTAAAGATAGTAACTCAAAATTCAGTTGCAGAAGATGTGGGATGATCCCCAAAAATGAGGTCAATCCCAGATTTCTTGGTCTTTCTCTCTCCTTGATTGTTGGTGAAGTGCAGGATAGCCTCCCAAGGCTAAATGATGACTCTCCAAGAGAGGCAAATTCAAATTTGTTGAGGTGGCAAAGTGTCCTGATTTACTGTCTTTGTCAAAGATATCAAAAACCTTTGAAACACCTCCTCTTTCCACAATCTGTCAAAAATAACTGTTGAATTTGACTTGATAATTCACCACCTGACTATTCCAAGAGGTCTCAATTCATTCTCGTAAAAAAAATAATGATCTGGGTGAAAATCATAACATTTTGTCCGTGACAGGCTTTCCATAGTGCATAGCTCGTGAAAAACGCTCCTTAGCTGCAGAAAGTCACCACTTTCCACAGCTAACTAGCAAAATTTTTCGGCGAATTAGCTGTTGAAAGCGGGAATATTTTCAAAATCAAATTTCTTGGTCATAGAAAATCAATTTTTCATGTATGAATAGTCGATTGACATCTAGAGAATCTAATCTTTCCAATTGAGTGTTTGGATATTCATTTGGAGCTAGGGAAGGGATTGAAAAGTTCCCTTCAAGTTTAAGAATCATTCTTTTCATTTGCAATTCAAAACCGTAAATGATCCTTTGTGAACAATGTCTGATATGGAACCAAAGATTTGATTTGATGTTGCCATCCTGGAAGTACAACCTCTGTACCTGAGCCACTAAATTCAAACTTTCCATCCCTAATGCTTTGATTTTAGAGCGTGAGTTTCTGAGCCGGATCTGAGATGTAATCCGACTAGGACGTGAAACTCGAGTTGAAATGATTACCCACTTCCACCAGCGTGTCTTTCTGATCACATGTTGATTTGATTATGAAACATGTATGAGCACACATGATTCCCGCTTTCTCCAACCAACGGCCCATGGAAAATGCCCCTCAGCTATAGAAACTTACCACTTTCACCAGTGCATGATCTTGCACGAACTGCTCCTTAGTTGTTGAAAAAAACGCCCCTCAGCTGTAGAAACTTACCACTTTCACCAACGCATGATTCTGCACGAACTGCTCCTTAGCTATTGAAAGCTTTCACTTTCCTCAGCGTGCCACCTTTTATGAACTGCTCTATAGCTGTGGAAAGTTTTCACCTTCAACAGCGCACAACTTTGTAAAAAATGTTCCATAGCTGCGGAAAGTCTTCACTTTCCTTAGTGCGTGACCTTCTATGAACTTCTCTGTAACTGCGGAAAGCTTTCACTTTCAACAGTGCACAACTTTGTAAATACCACTCCACAACTACGGAAAGCATGCACTTTCAACAGCGCACGACCATGTGAGAACTTATCCTTAGCTGTTGGAAGTCTTTACTTTCACCAGCGCATGATCCTGTGGAGAACCCCTTTTTGTTGTTAAAAGCCTTCACTTTCCTCAGTGCATGACCTTTTAAGAACTGCTAGCTATGAAAAGTTTTCACTTTCAACAACGCACAACTTTGTAAAGACCACTCCACAACTATGGAAAGTATGCACTTTCAACAGCACATGACCCGCGAAACTGATTGTTGGACATTTTGAAATTTACCACTTTCAACAGCGCACAAACTTATGAGAAGCGCTCCTTAGCTGCTGAAAGTCGCCACTTTCCACAGCTAACACTCAACTTTTGGACACACGTTAGCTGTTGAAAGTGAATTATCCAAATTTTGAAAAGAAGACTTTATGGATCATATTATTTTCTAAGACAAAAACCAAAACCTAAGTTTTGCAACTAAAAAGACTCAAAAATGAATTGAGGAAACTACCGATAGCCATGCTATCCACCACAAAACTTGACTAAAAGGAAAGTTTTATTTTGGGAGATTACATCTGGCTCCAACTGGGATGGAGACCTCCCTGCGAGGTTTCCAAGAACCTAGTAGTTCCAGTAGCCTTTAGCATTGGGCATGGATTCATCAAGCCTTTAGCATTGATCCCTCTGGAAACCTGTAGTAGCATTGGGCATGGATTCCTCAAGCCTATGCATTTGTTCCCCTGTAACTTGCATGCAGCCCAAGCTTATTCATGAAATCAACAACTGAAAAATATCAAACTGCTCGCATGGAGAACTTATTCTTCTACCTAGCCCTACACTAACCATCTCTGTCATTTGTTAAGTGAATGTTGATTTCCATAGTAGCCATCCAAGCAATTTGAACACTGAGGAAATCTTGTCTTTATTACTGATCAACAAATGATGTTGAATATGCAACCACAGTGACAAGGAGCTTTTCAGGAAACCATATTTACCTGAAAACATGGGCGAGTTGAAGAAATATGAAACTTTCTAGCCCTCTGAAAAGTGTAACTCCATGAAGGCTGCCACTGGATCCTTGTAAAGAAGATAAGAAACACGTTGCTCTTTAGGAAACAAATGCACATCTATGACAACCTCTTGTTCAGCCATGACTGTTCTTCTGCAAGAATACTGATCATCTTCTTGTCCTCTTGAGATCAACTCGTGATCATAAAAAACTACAATTTCATTATCAGAATGATGTTGACAAGAGGATAACAAAACAAGATTTTCATCACATGGATTAGGCTCAGCTGAGAACATATAATTTATTATGCAATCATCAGTCATCATAGGCTCTTCTTGATTTACAAACTGATCATAAGCTTCACATGCATACCTGTCTCTGGAATACTCAGTGAATACTAAAAATTCTGACCCTGAAACTGAATTGAACAGACATGTTGGCTGCTGTCCCAAATCTGCTCCAACCTCATTTCTCTCCTGCTCAACCATGGCTGTTCCTTTTCTGGAAAACTGATCACCTTCTTTTTCCCTGTCTCTAGAACATTCTGCCAATGTTGACGAATTCAGATCTGAATCATAAATAAGCTCGTATGATTTTTGTTGTTCCAAATCTGCTTCACACTTATTACCTTCCTGTTCAGAATCTGAACCATATTGACATTGTTTTTTCTCATGTGAAATAAGATTGTCAAAGTCAACCCGTTGTCAGATCCTCCTAGAAGCACGGATATTCTCCTCCAACTCTTGAGCGTCTTCGAACAAGTTCCCTAATGATGAAGATTTTCTTTCTAACATGAGAAAGACAAGTTCATTATACTGAGCCATCAGATAATATACCATGGCAGCGATCTCAGTAGGACGAATCTCCAATGGGATGCCATAATATGTCCTATGGAACCTTCTGTTGAAAACAGTCAAAGATTCTTTCTTCTCTCTCTTCAAAGCACAAAAATCGTCAAGGTATTGATCAAGACATTTATTCTCACCCCAGTGTTTTGAAAAATCATAATAGAAATCAGTCCATGAACCGATTGATCCAGGTTCCAAAAGTCTAAACCATAAAGCAACCTCTCTAGTTAGAGATTTAGAAAATAATCTCATAACAATATCTTCATCAACAATTTCCAGATTATCAATAAAATTTTCAAAAGCCTCCAAATGTTTTTCATCTGAAACATGACTCTCTCCGGTAAAATGAGGAAGGTACTCAACAAAATATGGAGGATAAGGATGAAGATGAGTTGGTAGCTTGAGAGGTTTAAACACTCTTTGTCTAATCTTAGACTGAAATTCTGTGGGCTGAAAACAAGTTTTAGGAGGAATAGGTGAAAGTAATGAAATTTGAGATGATTTAGATTCAAATTCATCATTCTCATGGCTACAAGGCTGATCAGTTTTGAGAGAGATTTGTATGGAATGATCATCTTTATGGGCAGGCTGAGGGAAATAAATAGGATTAACGTCAACAACATAAGGAGGCTGCAAGCTTTCCTCTTCTAAATATGGACTTATAAAAGATGGCCGATAATCTTCAGAGTATACGAAACAAAGGATAAGTCTTTTAACATGTGAAGGAAAAATTATAAAGGAGCAGATAAAGAAATACAACAGTTCACGAAGTAGGCTAATGAACTGGTACCTGAATTTGAAATTTAACTCCTTCATCTTTTGTCAATCGGATCCTCCCTAATGGAGTATTTAATCGTGGAGTCGCCAGATAGAAAATTACAACCAAGTAGTGTCTAACCTTTGTCTATCATCAAAGATCAGATCTATGTCATCTCCTAGGGAAGCTGAGCTTCGATCTCCTCTCCCCGGCAACGACGCCAATTTTTTATCACTCCAAGAAACTCTCCTAGGCTATAAGTCGGAGATGCCTGGTAACTAACTCTTTTTGGGAAATATTTTCTTAATAATGATGTGGTTTTTTTGGATCAAGATGAATATCTACGGACTGGACTGTGTGTTCAAGACTGTCTAAAAATATAAAATCTCACAAGGCCTTCTAATAATGCAGTCAGACAAGGTGTGATTAAAAGGTATAGAAGATAGCTATCGAACCAGACTATACTTATGTAAAACAAGTACAATGGGTTTAATAACTAAGGAAATAGATTATGATTATCAACTTAATCAATCAATTAGTGAGATGACAGTCACATGCGAATTGAATGAGCATCAATAAAGAACCTTCACTCATAAGATATCAAAGAACAGAAGAGAAAAGTTTGACAACACAATTGAAGGAAGCTTGCAATTTTTCATATAATAAGAATAGGTCTCTCTTACAGTAGCAGCATGTAGAACCCAAAATCCCCCCCTTGGTTCATATTCCATCCTAAGATTTATATCTTTGCAAAGTGGTTCTAAGATCCTGAAAACAAGGATCAAATCTACTAAAGATAGTAACTCAAAATTCAGTTGCAGAAGATGTGGGATGATCCCCAAAAATGAGGTCAATCCCAGATTTCTTGGTCTTTCTCTCTCCTTGATTGTTGGTGAAGTGCAGGATAGCCTCCCAAGGCTAAATGATGAGTCTCCAAGAGAGGAAAATTTGAATCTGTTGAGGTGGAAAAGTGTCCTGATTTACTATCTTTGTCAAAGATATCAAAAACCTTTGAAACACCTCCTCTTTCCACAATCTGTCAAAAATAACTGTTGAATTTGACTTCATAATTCACCACCTGACTATTGCAAGAGGTCTCAATTCATTCTTGTGCAAAAAATTATGATCTGGGAAAAAATCATAACATTCTGGCCGTGACAGGCTTTCCACAGCGCATAGCCCATGAAAAATTATCGTTATATGCGGAAAGTCGCCACGTTCCACAACTAACTAGTAAAATTTTCGGCGAATTAGCTGTTGAAAGCGGCCAGATTTTCAAAATCAAATTTCTCGGTCATAGAAAATCCGTTTTTCATGTATGAATAGTCGATTGACATCTAGAGAATATAATATTTCCAATGGTGTTTTCAGATCTTCGTTTGGATCTTGGGAAGGGATTGAAAAGTTCCCTTCAAGTTTAATCATCATTCTTTCCATTTGCAATTCAAAACCGTAAACGGTCCTTTGTGAACAATGTCTGATATGGAACCAAAGATTTGATTTGATTTTTCCAACCCGAAAGTATAGCCTCTGTACCTGAGCCACTAAATTCGAACTTTCCATCCCTAATGCTATGATTTTAGAGTGTGAGTTTCTGAGTCGGATCTGATATGTAATCCGATAAGGACGTGAAACTCGAGTTGAAATGATTACCCACTTCCACCAGCGCGTCTTTCTGATCGCACGTTGATTTGATTATGAAACGTGTATGAGCACACGTGATTCTTGCTTTCCCCAACCAACGGCCCATGGAAAACGCCCCTCAGCTGTAGAAACTTACCACTTTCACCAGCGCATGATCTTTCATGAACTGCTCCTTAGCTGTTGAAAAAAACGCCCCTCAGCTGTAGAAACTTATCACTTTCACCTGCGCATGATCCTGCACGAACTACTCCTTAGTTGTTGAAAGCTTTCACTTTCCTCAGCGCGCCACCTTCTATGAAATGCTCTGTAGCTGCGGAAAGTTTTCACTTTCAATAGCGCACAACTTTGTAAAAACCGTTCCATAGCTGTGGAAAGTCTTCACTTTCCTCAGTGCATGACCTTCTATGAACTGCTCTGTAGCTGTGGGAAGCTTTCACTTTCAACAGTGCACAACTTTGTAAAGACCGCTCCATAGCTGCGGAAAGCATGCACTTTCAACAACGCATGACCATGTGAGAACTTATCCTTAGCTGTTGGAAGTCTTTACTTTCACCAGCGCATGATCCTGTGGAGAACCCCTTTTTGTTGTTTAAAGCCTTCACTTTCCTCAGCGCGTGACCTTTTAAGAACTGCTCCTTAGCTACGGAAAGTTTTCACCTTCAACAGCGCACAACTTTGTAAAGACCGCTCCACAGCTGTGGAAAGCATGCACTTCAACAACACACGACCCATGAAACTGATTGTTGGACATTTTGAAATTCACCACTTTCAACAGCGCACAAACTTATGAGAAGCGCTCCTTAGCTGCTGAAAGTTGCCACTTTCCACAACTAACACTCAACTTTTGGACACACGTTACCTGTTGAAAGTGAATTATGCAAATTTTGAAAAGAAGGCTTTATGGATCATATTATTTTCTAAGACAAAAACCAAAACCTAAGTTTTGCAGCTAAAAAGACTCAAAAATGAATTGAGGCAACTACCAATAGCCATGCTATCCACCACAAAACTCGACTAAAAGGACGGTTTTATTTTGGGAGATAACATCTGGCTCCAACTGGGATGGAGACCTCCCTGCGAGGTTTCCAAGAACCTAGTAGTTCCAGTAGCCTTTAGCATTGTGCATGGAGTCATCAAGCCTTTAGCACTGATCCCTCTGCAAACCTATAGTAGCATTGGGCATGGAGTCCTCAAGCCTATGCAACTGTTCCCCTGTAACTTGCATGCAGCCCAAGCTTATTAATGAAATCAACAACTAAAAAATATCAAACTGCTCGCATGGAGAACTTATTCTTCTACCTACCCCTACACTAACCATCTTTGTCATTTGTTAAGTGAATGTTGATTTACATAGTAGCCATCCAAGCAATTTGAACACTGAGGAAATCTTGTCTTTATTACTGATCAGCAAATGATGTTGAATATGCAACCACGGTGACAAGGAGCTTTTCAGGAAACCATATTTACCTGAAAACATGGGCGAGTTGAAGAAATCTGAAACTTTTGAGCCCTCTGAAAAGTGTAACTCCATGAAGGCTGCCACTGGATCCTTGTAAAGAAGATAAGAAACATGTTTCTCTTCAGGAAACAAATCCACATCTATGATAGCCTCTTGTTCAACCATGACTGTTCTTCTGCAAGAACACTGATCATCTTCTTGTCCTCTTGATATCAACTCGTGATCATCAAAAACTACAATTTCATTATCAGAATGATGTTGACAAGAGGATAACAAAACAAGATTTTCATCACATGGATTAGGCTCAGCTGAGAACATATAATTTATTATGCAATCATCAGTCATCATAGGCTCTTCTTGATTTACAAACTGATCATAAGCTTCACATGCATACCTGTCTCTGGAATACTCGGCGAATACTAAAAAGTCTGACCCTGAAACTGAATTGAACTTACATGTCGGCTGCTGTCCCAAATCTTCTCCAACCTCATTTCTCTCCTGCTCAACCATGGTCGTTCCTTTTCTGGAAAACTGATCACCTTCTTGTTCCCTGTCTCTAGAACATTCTGCCAATGTTGATAAATTCATATCTGAATCTGAAATAAGATCGTATGCTTTCTGTTGTTCCAAATCTGCTTCACACTCATTACCTTCCTGTTCAGAATCTGAACCATACTGACATTTTTTTTGCTCATGTGAAAGCAGATTGTCAAATTCAACCCGATGTCGGATCCTCTTGGAAGCACGGATATTCTCCTCCACCTCTTGAGCATCTTCGAACAAGTTCCCTAATGATGAAGATTTTCTTTCTAACAAGAGAAATACAAGTTCATTATACTGAGCCATCAGATAATATACCATGGCAGTGATCTCAGTAGGACGAATCTCCAATGGGATGTCATATTATGTCCTATGGAACCTTCTGTTGAAAACTGTCAAAGATTATTTCTTCTCTCTCTTCAAAGCACAAAAATCATCAAGGTACTGATCAAGACATTTATTCTCACCCTAGTGTTTTGAAAAATCATAATAGAAATCAGTTCATGAACCGATTGATCCAGTTTCCAAAAGTCTAAACCATAAAGCAACCTCTCTAGTTAGAGATTTAGAAAATAATCTCATAACAATATCTTGATGAACAATTTCCAGATTATCAATAAAATTTTCAAAAGCCTCCAAATGTTTTTCAACGAAAACATGACTCTCTCCGATAAAATGAGGAAGGTACTCAACAAAATATGGAGGATAAGGATGAAGATGAGCTGGTAGCTTGAGAGGTTTAAACACTCTTTGTCTAATCTTAGACTGAAATTCATTGGGCTGAAAACAAGTTTTAGGAGGAATAGGTGAAAGTAATGAAATTTGAGATGATTTAGATTCAAATTCATCATTCTCATGGCTACAAGGATAATCAGTTTCGAGAGAGATTTGTATGCAATTCTCATCTTTATGGGTAGGCTCAGGGAAAGAAATAGGATTAACGTCAACAACATAAGGAGGCTGCAAGCTTTTCTCTTCTAAATATGGACTTATAAAATATGGCCGATAATCTTTAGAGTATACAAAACAAAGGATAATTCTTTTAACATGTGAAGGAAAAAGTATAAAGGAGTTGATAAAGAAATACAAAAGTTCACGAATTAGGCTAATGAACTGGTACCTGGATTTGAAATTTAACTCCTTCATCTTTTTTCAACCAGATCCTCCCCAGTGGAGTCTTTAATCGTGGAGTCGCCAGATAGAAAATTACAACCAAGTAGTGTCTAACCTTTGTCTATCATCAAAGATCGGATCTATGTCGTCTCCTAGGGAAGCTGAGATTCGATCTCCTCTCCCTGGCAACGACGCCAATTTGTTATCACTCCAGGAAACTCTCCTAGGCTGTAAGTCGGAGATGCCTGGTAACTAACTCTTTTTGGGAAATATTTTCTTAATAATGATGTGGTTTTTTGGATCAAGATGAATATCTAGGGACTGGACTGTGTATTCAAGACTGTCTAGAAATATTAAATCTCACAAGGCCTTCTAATAATGCATCCAGACAAGGTTTGATTAAAAGGTATAGAAGATAGCTATCGAACCAGACTATACTTATGTAAAACAAGTACAATGGGTTTAATAACTAAGGAAATAGCTTATGATTATCAACTTAATCAATCAATTAGTGAGATGACAGTCACATGTAGATTGAATGAGCATCAATAAATAACCTTCACTCATAAGATATCAAAGAACAGAAAAGAAAAGTCCGACAACACAACTGAAGGAAGATTGCAATTTTTCATATAATAAGAATAGGTCTCTCTTACAGTAGCAGCATGTAGAACCCAAAATCCCCCCCCTGGTTCATATTCTATCCTAAGCTTTATATATTTGCAAAGTGGTTCTAAGATCCTGAAAACAAGGATCAAATCTACTAAAGATAGTAACTCAAAATTCAGTTGCAGAAGATGTGGGATGATCCCCAAAAATGAGGTCAATCCCAGATTTCTTGGTCTTTCTCTCTCCTTGATTGTTGGTGAAGTGCAGGATAGCCTCCCAAGGCTAAATGATGACTCTCCAAGAGAGGAAAATTAGAATCTGTTGAGGTGGCAAAGTGTCCTGATTTACTATCTTTGTCAAAGATATCAAAAACCTTTGAAACACCTCCTCTTTGCACAATCTGTCAAAAATAACTGTTGAATTTGACTTGATAATTCACCACCTGACTATTCCAAGAGGTCTCAATTCATTCTCATGCAAAAAATTACGATCTGGGAAAAACCCGTAACATTCTGGCCATGACAGGATTTCCACAGCACATAGCCCGTGAAAAACGCTCCTTAGCTGCAGAAAGTCACCACTTTCCACAGCTAACTAGCAAAATTTTCGGCGAATTAGCTGTAGAAAGCGGGCAGATTTTCAAAATCAAATTTCTCGTTCATAGAAAATCCGTTTTTCATGTATGAATAGTCGATTGACATCTAGATAATATAATATTTCCAATGGTGTTTTTGGATCTTCATTTGGAGCTCGGGAAGGGATTGAAAAGTGCCCTTCAAGTTTAAGCATCATTCTTTCCATTTGCAATTCAAAATCGTAAACGGTCCTTTGTGAACAATGTCTGATATGGAACCAAAGATTTGATTTGATGTTGCCAGCCCGAAAGTATAGCCTCTGTACCTGATCCACTAAATTCGAACTTGCCATCCCTAATTCTATGATTTTAGAGCGTGAGTTTCTGAGCCGGATTCGAGATGTAATCCGACTGGGACGTGAAACTCGAGTTGAAATGATTACCCACTTCCAGCAGCGCATCTTTTTGATCGCATGTTGATTTGATTATGAAACGTGTATGAGCGCACGTGATTCCCGCTTTTTCCAACCAATGGCCCATGGAAAACACCCCTCAGCTGTAGAAACTTACCACTTTCACTAGTGCATGATCTTGCATGAACTGCTCCTTAGTTGTTGAGAAAAACGCCCCACAACTGTAGAAACTTACCACTTTCACCAGCACATGATCCTGCACAAACTGCTCCTTAGCTGTTGAAAGCTTTCACTTTCCTCAGCGTGCCACCTTCTATGAACTGCTCTGTAGTTGCGGAAACTTTTCACTTTCAACATCGCACAACTTTGTAAAAACCGTTCCATAGCTGCGGAAAGTCTTCACTTTCCTCAGTGCATGACCTTCTATGAACTGCTTTGTAGCTGTGAAAAGCTTTCACTTTCAACAGCGCACAACTTTGTAAATACCGTTCCACAGCTATGGAAAACATGCACTTTCAACAACGCACGACCATGTGAGAACTTATCCTTAGCTGTTGGAAGTCTTTACTTTCACCAGTGCATGATCCTGTGGAGAACCCCTTTTTGCTGTTAAAAGCCTTCACTTTCCTCAGTGCGTGACCTCTTAAGAACTGCTCCTTAGCTACAAAAAGTTTTCACTTTCAACAGCGCACAACTTTGTAAAGACCGCTCCACAGTTGCGGAAATCATGCACTTTCAACAACGCACGACCTGCGAAACTGATTGTTGGACATTTTGAAATTCACCACTTTCAACAGCGCACAAACTTATGAGAAGCGCTCCTTAGCTACTGAAAGTTGCCACTTTCCACAGCTAACACTCAACTTTTGGACACACGTTAGTTGTTGAAAGTGAATTATGCAAATTTTGAAAAGAAGACTTTATGGATCATATTATTTTCTAAGACAAAATCCAAAACCTAAGTTTTGCAGCTAAAAAGACTCAAAAATGAATTGAGGCAACTACCGATAGCCATGCTATTCACCACAAAACTCGACTAAAAGGACGATTTTATTTTGGGAGATAACATAAGGAAACATCAAACTTTCAAGTGCATGATGTCCTACTCATCCTTGTTCTCATATGATCATAATCAAAATCAACTAAGCTAGAAAAATAAAATTTTGACATTTTTTCAAAACATTTTAAACTAAGCATGAAATCAATATGCAAGTAGAGAAAAATGAAAATGAAATGCATCTAAACTAATATGAGAAATCAAGGTGCAAATGCAGTGAGTCAAAGTGACCCACCAACTGACCTGGGGCCTTGGGGCTCTGAAGATCATGTGCTAGATGATGTTAGGTGAAGTAATACAACCAGTGCAACCATTTGATGATATCATCAAAGTATATTCCCATATGCTTAGTCATATAATAAAAAAAATATAAGTCAAGAACATAATAATCATGAGTATGACCACACATATAATCGATAATGAAGTAAAACTAATGAATATGGGAGGGAAGAAATCTTGCTGGAAAGAGAAATCATCATCCCGATCATCCATCCTGAAAGTGTAGCCACAATACTGATCAAACCATATCTGAAAGGGGATACTATATGTATATGAAGGCTCATATGCATATATGCATAAACACCCACTGCATGTTGAGGACTGATAGGAAATGAAAGATCAAAATAATACTACATGGTCTCCTGGAGAAGAGGGTAAGAGGTAAGGAACAATCTCAAGTGTATAAAAACACTACCTCTTCCCCTGGAAATCTTGATGAAAATCTCCAAGATGAAAAGACTTATGTTTTGAAGGATGAATCTTTGATTTCTCTAAAGTGGCCATGTCTCGATAATTCTCAAAATACAAGTACAATGGTTGGGAATCCTGATAAGTAAAATATGCATCCTCAAAATGGTATGTATTAAAGGATGAATGAAGATCATGTTGTGACAAGTCATCCTCAAAAGGGAAAAACAAATATGTAACCATGTCATCACTAGGGTGCCAAACATCTAAATCATACATGCATGGAGGTCAGTCCTCTGAAGATGACATTTCAATTCCATCTTTCTAAGAGCTACCCTTAATGACATAAATGGGATCTCTATCAATAATGAAACAACCCACATCCCATCTATGTCTCCCAACCTGTATGAAATCATCAATTTGTTCATCAACATTACCGAGGGTTGTTCCACAAAATCATAGGAGTTGATCACTTCCTCACAAGACTAGATAACTTCATTTTCTTCGAAAGGGAAAGAAGATAAGAAAGTCTCATTCAGGCCTTCTTCTACAAGAGAAAGTTCATCAATATCCTTTTGAAATTTTTCTTCATTTCCACAGTCATGGAACAAGGCATCATCAAAGTTTTCAAAAGGATTATGACTTATCATGTTCTCTTCTTGATGTGAAGGAGGAGTAGAGGTTTGGATGTCCTCATCAAGTGGAAGAGAAGAGAATTCATATTCATCATATGTCTCATCCATATCTTCTTCAACCTTTTCTTCATTTATTTCCTCATCAAATATCGGAAAACCTTCTCTGCAAAGAGTGTGTTTGAGCTCTTGGAAAGCATCTTGCAAACTTTGAGTAGTTGGTCAATAATGCCTAAGAAATTCTTCAATGAGATTTGTAGAAGAAGGGATACTCTTTGGATCACATGAGTGTGAAAGCCAATCCTTTTGACTTAATTCCAGTGAGTACACACAAAATTTCATTAGCACATCTTCATGTAGCACATTTAAGTTCGAAGCATACTTCAAATAATTCATGACATGGGTGACTGCTAGAGCTGGATCACCGTCAAATTTGGGTCAACTTTTCCTCCACTCCGGGGAGTAATGATTTGGATATCCATGAATATCTTGAACATCAAGGGAGGGATAAAACTTATGGAATTCCAATGGTAAGTCCCGTGAGGCCATGGTTCCATTACTTAGGGTAATACCTCAATGGATTCATCAGATGAGCTCAATGCTCAGCAAGGGATCGAAAATGACAAGGGAAAATTGGGTTCTGGGAAGGTGGATTCGCTAGATGAGCTTCAAAATGATATCATGAAGAAGGGTGGAAAGGGAACATATTTTGGGTGGATTCGCCAAGAACGCTAAGGGATAAAGGCTTCGAGATAGCTTGCCAAGGTGTCGTTAGGGTTTGAAAGAGGATTCAAAATTCTCCCCGAAAACGACGTCAAAATGTTATAGCGCAAGTTGTAGGTTTGGAAAATCCCAACCTAACCACAAGGCACGTTCTACAACTTGGGAATCCTACACCTAATGCCACTTCAAATACCATTTCCTTGGAACTTTCTTTAGGCCATACAAGCTCATCTTCAACCTACATACCAAATTTTCTTTCCCTTTGACCTCATACCCCTGTGGTTGTTTCATATAAATATCTTCCTCCAAATCCCCATGGAGAAAAGTTTTTTTTACATCTAATTGTTCAAGATGCAAATATTCTACTGCCACAAGACTTAAAATAGTCCTAATTGAAGTCATCTTAACAACATGAGAAAAATTTTCATCAAAATCTATATCTTTCTTTTGTGAAAACCCCTTTACAACAAGTTTAGCCTTGTACCACTTTTTTCCTCCATCTTCTTCCTTCAACTTGTAAACCCATTTATTATGCAATGCTCTTTTTCCTGTAGGAAAATGAACCAATTCCCAAGTCTAGTTATTTACCAAGGAATCCATTTCCTCTTTCCTTCCATGATCCTACTTCATTTTAGTGTCTACCTGCATTGCCTATTCATAACATTTTGGTTCACCATAATCATTCAACAATAAATAATACAATGAAGGAGAGTATCATTCAGGGGGTCTACTTAACCTGGTAGATCTTATAACAACACTTGTAGGAGTTTGAGGTACCTGTTTCTCTTGTTGTTGTACATTTTTATTTTCTGATACCTTTGGAATTTGTTTTTTAGTGATCTCATCAAGCACTATGTATTCTGAGTTTTTTTTTTCTTTTTTTTTTCCTGCAACTGATCTTTGTATATGACCTTCTCATTGAATATGAAATCTCTAATCCTAATGATTTTGTGATTTTCATAATGCCATAAGCGATAAAAAAAATAATTAACATTGTTTCCAATAAAGGTGCACTCTTGGATTTTGCCTCACGTTTTTTTTTATTTTCTTTATCAATATGAACAAATGCTTCACAACCGGAAGTTTCAAAAAAGAATAGTTTGTCTTTTTACTCGTCCATTCCTCCTATGGAATTCCACCATACAAAGCAGTTTAAGATCTTTTGTTTTTTAAGTAAAAAAAAATATCTACAACATCTTCCCATAACTATAAGGACAACCCAACATGCAATCTCATGCTCCTTGCATGCTCCATGATTGTCCTGTTCATCCTTTCTAACACACCATTTTCTTGTGGTGTTCCTGGAACCGTTTTCTCTCTACGAATCTCATGGTATGAACAATAATCATCAAACTCCTTGTTACAATATTCACCTACATTGTCTTATCTGATACACTTGAACCTTTTTCTTGTCTCATTCTCAACCAAAGCTTTCCATTTCTTAAAAGTATAAAAAATATCAGATTTTTGTCGAATGCAATAAACCCGAGTTTTTATAGTTTCATCATCAATAAAATTAACATAATAATGAGATCCACCAAGAGATGATACCTGAGCTAGTCCCCATACATATTTATGAACAATATCTAACCTTCCACTCTTCTTTTCTTTTCTAAATCTGAGAAATATGACTCTCTTTCAGTTTCCATAAACACAATGCTCACAAAAATCCAAATCAATTTGTTTAAGATCTGGAAACAAATTTCTTTTGTGAAGTATATGCATACCCTTCTCACTCATGTTCCCAAGACTATGATGCCACAGTGTTGTATACACTCATGTACAATGTAAATAGATAGAAGAGTCAATACTACCAGTACATAAATACAAGGTACCTACATTCTCTCCTTTTTCTATCACCAATGATCCTTTGGTGACCTTCAATGCCTTATTTGTAAATAAATATATACAACCTTTACTTTCAAACTTCCCTATTGAAATTATATTTTTCCTTAGATCTGATACATGTTTTACCTCTTTCAATAACCATTGGTTTCCATTCTTTTTCTTTATTTGTACATTACCCGTTCCAACAATTTTGCATGGTACATCATCACCCAAATGAACGTGTCCAAAATCACCTTGAACATAATCTAGAAAATATTTCCTATGGGGTGTGGAATGAAATGAAGCCCTTGAATATACTACCCAAGACTTAAAAATATTATCTAGAGAAAGAATCAAAGCATCTTGTAACACATCACATGTTACATTTTCTTCTTGATTTTTCTCTTGTTGTCCATCTCTTTGTTTCTTTGGAACTCTGCAGTCTTTCTTCATATGTCCTTTATTCCCTCAATTCCAACACTCTATGTTTCCTAGTCTAGATTTGGATTTTCCCTTCCTATAATTCCCATGGTTCCCTAATCCATTTCCTCTATCCTTTTGTCTTCCCCTGTTCTCCACAATCAACACATTACCTTATGTCTTAGCTGTGATTTTCTGTCACATTTCCTCGCTAAGGATAACACCAACAACATCATCAAATTTTAGAGTGTTTGAACCAGAGACACAGTTACTTACAACCATGAACAAGAAATTCCATATTTCTGGCAATGAGGACAAGATTAGAGGAGCCCTGACATCATCAACAAATTCCACTTTTACATAACTTAGCTGATTAATAATTGTATTAAATTCATTTAAATGATCTGCAACAGACCCACCTCCTGACATCTTCATATTAAATAATCTCTTCATTAAAAATACCTTATTGGATTTTGATGGTTTTTCATACAGTTTAGCCAATGCTTCCATCATCTCCTTCGTTGTCTTTTATTTTGAAATATTGAAATCCACCGACGCTTCCAGGCTCAGCCGTATCATTCCTAGTTCCTTTATATCACGAACCTCCGATTCTTCTTCCTTCATGGTCGTCGACTTCTTTGTTATTCCACCCAATGGTAGGAATATATCCTTATGATATAAATAAGCTTCCATCTGCATTTTTCATAACTGGTAATTTTTGCTGTTAAATTCTAAACCCTAAACTTTCCATCTTCCTCCATTGCTCCCACTCAAACCAGGAACCCTATTTTCCTATGAGTTACCTTTTTCTCTGATTCTAGTTAGAAAAATAGGATCGTGGAGCAATAAAATAAAAAAAATGTGGAAATAAAACATAGAAGATACAAAATACAAGAGAGACACATATATATGTGGCTCACCCAGTGTGGGCTACATCCACTAGAGAAATTTCCAGGTCCTTCCTTTTTATTATCCAACAAAAATGAAGGGACACAACCTACAACACACCCATTGTAACTTATTTTTCTTTCTCTCACAACCTCCTCTCTCAGAATACAACATTCACAATCATACATAG
>JASDQU010100260.1:380929-469823 GCA_032191745.1 Picea mariana | reverse complement strand
GATCATTCACTCCCAGGTATGAAAATTTATTTTATGGTCATTGTTTTTATTGTACTAACTTTGGACATAAGGTTGCAGATTGAAGGGATTATAAAATAAATGTTCAAGCAGATTGTGCCTATGTGGTCGCATGTAACATTGAGTGTTACAAATTTCATAACTATGGACACATAGCCAGTGATTGTAGAAGCATGATCGATACTTCCATGAAAGAGAATACTAATATTAGATATAAGAAAGTATGGATAAGAAAACAGGAAGAACAGGTGAACAAAGACCAGGTACCAAAGATCGCAAGATTGACAATAAAACGAGATGAAGAAAATTCTACAGAGAAAAGGAAAGATGTTAGATATAGAAAGGTTTGGAAAATAACTGAAATAAAGGAAGGACAGGTAAATAAGGAACAGGTTCAAGAGATTGTACTTTCAGACATTGTAGTGAAAGATGAATCCACATATATAAAGAAAGATGTCAGAGTTCAAAGAGATAATGAATCTACCAATGAATATGATGATGAATCTACCAATGATGATGATGATGAATACACATCAGAGCAGGAATTGTTCTGAGCCATCCGGCTTAGAAACTCCCAAGTAATATGAATATTAGACAAGGAGAGTCTATGCGATAGTTGTGACATACCAAAGAACCATCCTTCGAGAAACTTGCAGAGTTTGAGAAGACATATTCAGAGCAATCAGTTAGCGTAAGTACAGTTTGATAGTATAATGATAAATGGGTTAGCATTATGGACAGTTGCGCAAGTAGAGTCTTGGACAATATGGACAGAGATGGATTTGTAAGAAGACTTAGTAGGTTTTAATAGATATATCATAGTGGATGAGAGCATGTATTCATAGATTGGTTCAGAGAGTGGTTCAAAGACAAAGGAATATTATCGTAATGGATGATAATTGCATAGGAAATGGCTCAAACAATACTAATGGATTACAAATTGACAGATATTTTTTGGACACAGGTAGTGCATACATCAGTTCACATTCAAAACAGAGTAATGGTCAGAAACAACACTGATAAAACTCCCTACGAGCTATGGAAAGGAAGACCAACAAACGTGAATCACTTCAGAGTTTTTTGGAAGAAAATGCTACATCAAAAGAGAAGATGGTAGAATGGAAAGTTTGACTCTCGTGTGGACAAAGGAATACTTGTTGGTTACTCAAGTACAAGGAAAGCATACAAGTGTTACAATCTAAGATTAAACAAAGTTGTGGAAAGCATCAACGTAACAATTCATGAAACAGGCAGACCAGAATCAAAGGAAGAAGAAAACAAATCAATGAAACAACTTTTTGAAGAAGAAGATGAAAAAGAAGAAGAGGAAGATGAAGATGAAGAGAATCCGACAGAATTAGAAGAGAAAGTTCAATAAGTATCTCCAAAGACACCTAGAAAACAAGTACAGAAGAATCATCCTTCAAATCATATTATTGGAAACAAAGATGCAGGAGTTGAGACTAGAAGAAAAATCCGTTCACCAGAAAAAACACACCTAGCACTCTTATCTACAATTGAACCAAACTGCCAAACTATTTTGAAGAAGCCAACAAGGATGAATTTTGGAATAAGGCCATGGATGAAGAATTGGATCAAATAAAAAAATGACACTTGGGAATTGGTTCCAAGACCAAAGAATAAGAATGTGATCGGCACAAAATGGGTTTTCATGAATAAATTGAATGAATATGGATAGGTTACAAGGAACAAAGCTAGATTGGTATGTAAAGGATATGCACAAATTGAAGGAATCAAATTTGAAGAGACATTTTCCCTAGTTGCCAGAATGGAAGCAATCTGTTTTCTTTTAGCTTATGCATGCTCCAAAAATGTTAAAGTATATCAGATGGACGTAAAATCAACTTTTATGAATGGGGAACTTGAAGAAGAAGTCTACATTGAACAACTAGAAGGATTTGAGTTGTCAGAGAACACATACTATGTGTGTAAATTAAAGAAGGCCTTGTATGGTCTAAAACAGGCTCCTAGAGCATGGTACTCCAGATTGGATAAGTATCTGCAGCAAGCAGGGTTTAGAAAAGGAAGTGCAGACAACAACCTCTACATCAAGGTTAAGCCAGAGATTTGCAAAAGACATGCAGAATGAATTTGAAATGTCATTACTTGGAGAACTATCCTTCTTTCTGGGACTTCAGATACATCAAATAAACCAAGGAATTTTTATTTCTCAAACCAAGTATATCAGAGAAATGTTAAAGAGGTTCGGAATGGAAGATTGCAAACCAGTTATCACTCCCATGCAAACCAGTTGTAAGTTGAACAAAGATGATGATTCAAAGTCTACATATCAGAGGAAATATAGGTCAATAATTGGTAGCCTACTATATGTGACAACATCCAGACCAGATGTAATGCAGGCAGTTGGACAGGTGGCATCATTTCAAGTAGCACCAAAGGAATCACATGTATTAGCAATAAAGAGGATCTTCAGATATCTCAAAGAAACATAAGAGTTTGGATTATGGTATCCAAAAGGAAAATATCTATCACTTATTGCCTACACAGATGCAGATTGGGCAAGTTGTATTGATGACCGACGAAGCACCAGTGGAGCAACTTTCTACTTAGGTGAGTATTTGGTATCATGGATTAGCAGGAAACAATCATCAATATCTCTATCTACAGCCGAGGCAGAGTATATTGCAGCAGCAACATGTTGTACATAGGGTCTTTGGATGAAACAAACTTTAACATATATTTAGGTTGAGTATGATGAGCCCATTCCAATATATTGTGATAATACAAGTGCCATCAATATCTCAAAAAACCCGGTGATGCACTCCAAGACAAAGGACATTCCAATCAAGTATCACTTTCTACAAGAATAAGTTGCGGAAAAGAACATCAGAGTTGAGCATGTGGGCACAAAAGAACAAGTGGAAGACATATTTACAAAACCACTTCCACGGGAAGCCTTTGAATATCTTCGCCAAAGACTTGGAGTTATTTCTACTCCAAAAATGAATGATTTTTGAATGCTTATCTTATATGTCTTAGATGTACATGAGGAATCACCATAAGAGGACAGTCTGTTAGGAGGAGCAACCCCAGATGGAAAGATACCTTTGCCATTGATGACAAAGGGGGAGATATTTATCAGATGTAGAGGATAGAGGCATGGTTCCAGGGGGAGAAGACTTATCATATGTAGAGGATAAAGGCATGGTTCCAGGGGGAGCATGAGTGATATGATTTTAGTATTGCATCAGAGTGTTGCCATCAATGCCAAAGGGGAAGATTGTTGATTAAGGTTGGTTGTCATTGATGTCAACCCTTGAAGAAAGCCCCATAGCACAAAGGTTTGGGTAATAGAACCAATATTGTTTGATGTAAATATGACTCATTATATTTTTGTCATGGTTGATAAGAAGTAAAAATGGATGAACTCCAAAGTGGTCCCCTTATGGTGAAATCCCTCACGGGAAGACGCTTTGTGGAGTAAGAGAACCCATGATTAATTGTGGAATAATGAGATGAAGGAAAGTAAATTTGTCAGGGAAAATATCCTAGATGGATAGTTCTTGTCATTTCATTTCCGGTGGTATGTGGAACAACACATAATTCCTCACGGTTAGAGAGTTATGGCCATGAGAAGTTGGAGACCCCAGGTTTGGGTAATGGTATGTGTTATGATATATTTTTAGATAATACTATTCTATATGGATAGTACATGTCATTCCATTTCTGGTGGTATGTAGAACGTCACATAACTCCTNGTATGTGGAACAACACATAATTCCTCACGGTTGGAGAGTTATGGCCATGAGAAGTTGGAGACCCCAGGTTTGGGTAATGGTATGTGTTATGATATATTTTTAGATAATACTATTCTATATGGATAGTACATGTCATTCCATTTCTGGTGGTATGTAGAACGTCACATAACTCCTCACGGTTTGAGAGTTATGGCCTTACGAAGTTGGAGGACCCTCATATGTCATCTAGAAGCCCCAAGAGGTCAAAGTAGTCAACCTGGTTTAAGATATTTTAAAAGGTAAATAATAAAGTGAAGTGATGAGTGTATTATAATTCAAAGTGAATACAAAATAAATTATTTCAATAATAAATTTAATGGAGAAATTAGAAGTGGACCCAGCCCTAAAATAAGGAAAGTGGGCCAAGTGACCTAGAAGATGTTTTTAAGGAAGCTACTTGGAGAGTATAAATACGAGGCAAGGCTCTCTCATTTGAAAAACACTTGAGAATATTGAATATCTATAGGTTTCTGAGGTAAAAAAAGGATATCTAAGCCGAAATTCGGAGGAAAGTGAAGAAAAGAAGGTCGAAATTCAAGGAAGGATAAATTCTTTTGATGGTGCTTTCTAAGGTATGTTATTTACAGGTCATCTCACCATTTTCTCTATAACTTTTTTTTTCTATAATGATTCAGATCCTGAAATTTCTATGCAAGTGATAAAACACATCCAAGTATCTGTGGTTAAAAATTCATCTTGTGGGTCGTTGTATTTTGGGAGTTACACTCCGTGGAAAATAGGGTTTGTGGCCAGTCCTGAAACTAGTCAAAATCAGGTGTTTCGGGTAAAAATGTCATAACTTATTCATAAAAGATCCAAATTTAGTGAGACCAAATGTGTTGGTTAGGGTACAGTCTTTAGTATGTTATGTAATAGTTTCCTATCATTTCATAAAATATTTTGTGCGGGGAACTCTCTACAAGGTCGCTCTCTAGAATAAGCCAAAATTCAGCAAGGTATGTCATTTTTGCTATAACTTCTTTTTTGAGAGGGTCCAAGTAGTGAAACTTGGAGGAATTGCATAAAACACACTGAATAAAATTGTGTATCAGTTTCATATATTTATACATTACAGGTTCAAATTTATGATTACTTCAAGTTAGGGTTGTTGACTAATCCAAAACTAGGCATGTGAGACTAAAGAAAAGTTTGATGAAAATGCTAATCTCTTCTTTTTAAAGTTAAGGAAGGTTTGAAGGAATGTGATCATATACACCAGGTCTATTACAGAGCTACAAGTCATATTTGGATGATGAAATTGATGAGGGATTTTGGTTGTGGTACATGGTGAGTACATGGTTGAGACAAGTAGTTGATGAGTTGACGCACATACATGAGGTGTATAGTTGATGATGTTGGTACATATTGATGAGTCATAGTTGATGAGTAGTTGAAATGATTTTTACATACTTGGTACATGGTTGTATGCACTTGTTTTTGGTACAGGTTGATTACAGGTTGGTGCATGGTTGATGCACTTGTTTTTGGTACAGGTTGATTACAGCTTGGTACATGGTTGGATGCACTTGTTTTTGGTACAGGTTGATTATAGGTTGGTGCATGGTTGATGCACTTTTTTTTGGTACAGGTTGATTATAGGTTGGTGCATGGTTGATGCACTTGTTTTTGGTATAGGTTGATTACAGGTTGGTGCATGGTTGATGCACTTGTTTATGGTATAGGTTGATTACAGGTTGGTGCATGGTTGATGCACTTGTTTATGGTACAGGTTGATTACAGGTTTAGGTACAGGTTGATGCATGGTTGATGCATGGTTCAGATTTATTGGTACAGGTTTACAACGGTATATCTCAGAGTGATAGTGTGACAGTGGTTACATCATTCTACTTCTATTTCAGGTTGGCAGGATGGGGTAAGGATAGGTGGTTGTAGCCATCTTCCAGTTGTAGCCGGAGAACATTGGGGATTGTAGCCTCCTTCTGGTTGTAGCCAGAGAATTGGGGAGTTGGACCTTCCCTCAGGTTGTAGCTTGAGAAACTAGGGGGTTGGATCCTCCTTCTAGTTGCAGCTTGAAAGAAAAGGAAGTTGGTGCTTCCAATGAATGTAATTCTTCAAGACATATAAGAAAAAACATTCCGTGGTTTTCTCCCGATTTGGGTTTCCATGTAAAACATTGGTGTACTGTGTATGTGTATGATTGTTCATTTGTTCATTTCTTATTTACTCTGCAGTTATTGGATGACAATGCTTCATTGATATAACACTTGGATTATATGGTTAAAAGGGATTAAATTTCTCTATTACTGATTCACCCCCCTTCTCAGTAATCCAACATTTAGCTCATTCTCTGCTCTCTGATATGTTTCGCTCCCATGCCTTTAACAAGATGTTACCTCTGGTCTGCTCTGGGATGAAGAGCTTGGAACTACTGCCCATTTTCTTTTTCGTCATGGCTATGATAGCCTCTTGGAAAGTGACCTGAGCCACCCCATATTCTCTTTCTGTCAAAGAGATGTCTTCCAGCACTTGATCAATGTTCTGGCAATGGTTTTGAATGGTTTCCACTTTAGCAAGTAAATCTTGCTGAGCTGCTGACACTCTTTTTCGGATTTCAATAGCTTGAGATTGGAATATCCCGATATCTATCACCTGGCTCTCAGCGAAATTTAACATTGCCTGTAACTGCCCTATCAATTCTTCTTGTTGGCTTACTTGTGACTGACTGGTCTAGGCTGACAGTTGTGTTTGTTCAAGATCATATCTGAGCTTCTTGATTTATTTTTTATCAGTTGCTCTGACTAGCTCTAGAACTGTGTTCACCTGATCTCTGACAGTAGCTTCTGTTGTAGCTAGCTTAGCCTCCAAAGTTCTGTTCAAGAGGTTCTTCCATGTTAATTATTCTTTTAGGGATCCGACAGGGTATTGGTTGGCTATAGCAAAAGCCCCCAACGTCCTTGCTAATTGAGTTGTGAATTCCCCCTTTTTCATGGATTTTCTATCGGCTAGGATTTTGAATTTTTTGGCTACCGTGCCTGCTTCTCGGTAAAGCTCTTTCTTCACAATGACCTTTCTCTTCTTATCAAAAAAAAATTCTTTCAGAGGAAACTCTTCTACAGTAATAGGTGTTAGTTCTTCGCCGAAAATACATCCCTCGACGGGGATCCCCTTCATGGACTGTAGGGGAGTGACAGAAGAAATGGGACTGTTGATTTGCTTAGATTATTTCCCCGGGGTGACCTTTGAGGCTGGCTTGCGTGAAGGGTTTGGGGTCTCGGCTTCTTGTTTTGGGCCTTTGGTTTGCTTTTTCTTTTCCTGATTCTCCTCCTGGTCAAGTCCTGAATCTTTGGAGCCCTTGGCTTCCGTTTGTTGTATATCTATGGTCGGTGGATTCTTACCCTGTAAGACTGGGGAAAGGCAGCTTCGTCGATGTTCCTGAAATTTGAAGAAATCGACCATCTCCTTTGGCAATAGGGTTTGAATCCGACTTAGGACCTCGGCATAAGATCTCGCTCCTCGTAAGATGTTGTCATGAGGAAAATGCTCATGTTCATATCTTTTTAGGCCACAACTCGCCATGCGATTACCCACGACCTTGTGTGGGTCATGTTTCTTGAACTCAATGTGGACCAATTTAATATCTTCTAAGGTCGTTGCCTCGGATTTTGCATGTCCGAAATCTAATAAAGAATATGTATTCAAATGAATGGGGAAGGGTGGCCATACCTTCTTCGAAAAACCTTTAAGCTCTTTGCTTATGCCACCGATCACGGTTTTCCTGGTGATTTCATGACATACCAGCCTATCTGGCATAAATAGTGGTAGAGCATACAGGGGCACAGAGGCGCCAAAAACCCTGATGTATGAAAATTCTTATTTTACATACCAGTTAGCCACACTACTCAAGTTGGTGGTGATTCTATTTGAAATCATGGGCGGTGGGTTACCGAAGATGGAGACATGCATCGGTACCATTACCCAATTGAAAATCTCATATATGAATTTTGTGGCCTTATCCTCCCAAAGTTTTGAGTGATAGACATGGATAGGCTCAACGTCAGATGGAGTCCAGCTTCATATCATTAGAGGGAAAGGAGTCATGAAACAAACAGTGTCCATGATGTAGGTGGACATGAAAAATGAGGCAGCTTTCCCATTCGCCTTCTGCGCTCGATATTCAGTAATCCAACTGGTTAGACTATCTGACAACAGGTTGGCCCAGTCGAAGGAACAACCTTCAACGACTGTGTGAATCAGAGGCACCCATGGGAGGTAAAAGTGTGTGGTGTCCTCCCTCCCATACAACCTACAGGTCATCATTGCTATATACTTGAATTGTTGTTCTAAGGAAGAGATTGAATAAAATCCGTTACCATCTGCCCTAAATTTTGTGGGGTGCGAGACCCAACTTTGATCAGATCAGACAAGTTTCTTCCATATTGTTGGCATTCCTTCCACTTGAAATATTCCATAAACTTGACATTGTACATGAAGTTTTGCGTGGGTGACAATTGATACATTGCCTGCAAATGTTCAAGTCGAAAAGTCCCAATCGTCACCTGCTTCTCACTGATAATAGTCCTGGTCGGGATATCCACATGGTCTAGCACCCATCTGATCATATCATAATAGGGAAGGAGCTGTGGCCTTGCCACTATTTTGTGCATCTCTGCTTGAATGACGATTTTGTATTTGGTGGCCAAATCGTCCTTCTCGTTATCACTAGAATCATCTGAACAATCCACCAATTTGGACTAAAGAATGTCGGAGACGTATGACCAGGTTTTGACGGTATCAATACTTTGGGGTGAAGTATCAGAAACAGTATCTGAGCCTTGCCTTGAACTCTCAGCAATCGCCTTGGATGCTTTTCATGGAGCCATGATAGAGGACTCTTTACTGAGCTCTCCTGTAGTAAAGATGTAGATACAGACAAAAGTTAGCCTGATGAAAAAAATTTCTTTGCGCAAAATAGAAATGAAATTTGAAATAATGAAAGAAAGAACTCCTTTATCTTAGCCATTTAAAACCTCGGTGTCCTTGTGAATAGAACGGTCAAATCTTTTGAATGAAACATTTAGCAGTGAAATAAATATCCTTATCTGTCACTTTGTCGTATCTCAAATAAATCCCATAACTTTTTGACGAGTCGCAACATAAATTAGCACAAAGACATTTAAAATTAATCCATAGACAGTGCGTATTAAACTTGTATTAATTCATTTATTGATCCATCTTATCTCCTTTAATTAGGTTTTGTTTTAGTCTTTAATCTCCTTTTTCGGCGTTTTCCGTATTGAAAGAAATCACCCCTTCCCTTTGAGCCCCCAAAACCTGAAATCGTGATGATGCGATCTAGTTTAAAAAACGTAATCTGCATTAAGTGCTTAAAGAATGTCGTGACTTCACGACTTGGGGCTATGAAGGTATAGCTCTTTGGAAGAGTGATTGCTGAGTCGCGAAACCTCGACAGTGTTTGACTATGGTTTAAAGCAACTTACCCCTGACACTAACCCGGGTGACTTTTGAAGTCGTCTCGCGACTTCGCATATCGGAGTTTGGAAACCTTGCAACTTGTAACTCCCGAAGCGCGAAAGCGCGAGGTAAAGAAAAGTGATAAACTTTCTTAGTGGTTAGGCGATGATGATTTAGGACTATAACGGCTATCACCACTTCGCATGTTGGGAAAAATTTTTGATTGCAAGAATTATATTTCAACCATTTGTAAAGGGAGGCTCCAACATAGGCTCCAATTAGGGATCCCGTATTTCTACGAGACGGGAAGAATAGTAGACCAAATGCCTATATTGGGTAAATGGAGTCAAAGGATCCTTTCTGCGGAACTTACTTAGGAAGGGGATACAGAGGGAAAAAGTGATTTCATCTTTACTTATAAAAATATTTTGAAAACTCCCATGCGTTGTAAAATCAGCTGCAACACCATTTATGACCTTCTCCTTCTTGCTACTAGATTTAGGTCTTCTTTAAGATGATCAAAACAATCCTAGGAAATCCAATAGATCTTGCGGCTTTTGGCTTGCATCAAATGAAGTAAATTTCATGCTTTTAATCGGGAAGCCTTGTCTGAACTTGGGATGCAGATCCGGTCTTGAAAAGGATGGTAACTAGAGTAGAGTGAAAATTGCGTATGACAACCTTACATATACCTCAGATATTGTTTCACTACAAGTGAGCCTGTTTAGTACCCCGGTGAATTTATCTATCCCTTTTTACTGAATTTCCTTTCACCACTTCGAATCATAATTATGCATTTAAATGCTGAGATGAGGGAAATAATTTATGCATTTCCTTTCATCATCTTCTTGGACTAGATGGGGGAAATCAAATATGAATTTCCTTTCACCATCTGTCTTATATTTTACTTTTTGAACACAAAGTGGGGGAAATCAGTTGTACCAAGTATACCAGGGATGATACATGTGTAAAATTTGCAGTGGAGGTTTTTCAACTTGCTTTGATTACCCCAGACCAACCTTCTCTTAACTTTCAAAGCAACTTAGCCCGCAGGGAAAATGGGAAATATTACTTCCAGGGGCCTTCCTTCGAGCAAGCCTCAATCCTTAGAAAAATGTTAAAAAACCTAGGAGAGTCAGGATCAGCCTATGCATAACTTTGTTTAGTCGGAGAGTGAGGAGTTATGAGGACTGGCTTACCTTTTAAGATATGTTTTCTAGCTTCCAAAGCTAAAACATCATGTCTTCTCCCTCTGTGGGAAACCCAGAAAGAGGCTTGGTTTTTTAAGAAGGCAAAACTAAGAGTAGAAAGGGGTGATGGAGAAAGACCTGGAAATCAAAAAACAGGGGTCATGGATTAAACCCAACTCTTCGAACCCTTTCTCAGAGACGCTTTACTCTCTCTGCTTATTTTAATTACCTCTTATCTTTATCTAGGTGAAACTCTTAGGACCCAGAGTAAGAACTCATTCTTTTAATGACATATCACACTTATGAGACCATCACAATACTTTAGAGACCTTCGTTTGAAAAATAGACTTCTCTGGAATTCGCACCTTTGCCTTACCATTTTCGTTCTCTTTTGAAATAACGAAAAATCTTTTCTATCACCTGTTTTCGGAGAATTTATATTCCAATATATGACCGTCTATTTTCTCCTTTTGCTTGTTTTGGCTGCAAGCCAAGATCCTATAAGGGAACAACATGAAGAGTATCAGGGCTTTAAAAGAACTGAATGCATTGAAAATTTCGTATCCCTACTTCTAGAAAAACATTGACCTATTTTATTTTTGATGAAAGTAGACTTACCAAAGAAAATTATGAAATAAAAAAGAAAACACAAACCGATATATATAGTGGGAATTTTGGAAACCAATTATTGCATATAGTGTTTTAAATAACGCCCGTTGACAGGGGCGTTGAGGATTTTACCGTCCAAATTCTCTAACAGAAACAATTTTTTTCCTTCAGGAGCTGTAACCTTGAACGGTCCGTACCAGATGTGATCGAATTTACCATGTTTTTCCGAGTCTTCCTTCCTAGCATCCCATTTTAAAACCAAATCTCCGAGGAGAAATTCTGTGTCTTTGGCCTTACGATCGAATAGCATTTTCATGTTGTCCTGGTATTTCTGCAACCTTTCATCCACTTCGACCCTGTGTTGTTTGACTTCAATCAGTTGGTTTATTCTTCTTGTGACATGATTTGGTTCTTCTTTCTCATCTTGCCAAAGTTTCATTATGGGAAGCACTAGATTTATAGGTAATACTACGTCGGTCCCATACACCATTTGGAAAGGAGAAGTGTCGATAGACTTTTTTGTGCCTATCCGATTTGCCCACAAAGCGTATTTCAAATGCACATGCCAAGATTTTTTGTTTTCGCTCAACACTTTCTTAATTATATTGATTAGGATCTTGTTTGAAGACTCGGCCAACCCATTTCCATGGGGGTAATATGTCGTAGAATGACCAAGCATGATATTTTACTTTTGGAAAAAACTGACCATAGCCATAGATTTAAAGGCCTGGGTGTTATCTATGACTATCTTTCGCGGGCAGTCAAATCTAGACAAAATGTTCTCTTCTAAGAAATCTATTACCACCGAATCCATATCCCTTCTAGTTGGAATAGCCTCCACCCATTTGGTGAAGTAATCTGTAGCAGTTAGGATCCATTTATGTTGGGTGCTAGAATGAGGATTAATTTCGCCTATAAAATCTAATCCCCATTGCTGAAAAGGGGCTTCCGTTTTGACCGGAACCAATGGCATTGCTAGGAGTTTATTCTTGCCTGCGAACAATTGGCAAGGGTTGTAGGCTCGGACCTTAGCGTTGACTTCTAAGAAAATTTTGGGCCAATAATATCCTGCCCTTGGGATCTTATAAGTTGTTTCCCTCTATGCGTGATGTCCTCCACACACTCCTTCGTGAAATTGGATTATGATCTTCTTTGTTTCTGATTCAACCAAACAAATCAACAGGAAGCCAAGTGGGTCCTTCCAATACAATTGGATTTTAGATATACAGTACTTGATCTCATGCAACTTTAGCGTTTTGGATTTAGATGGGGGTAAGTCACTCGGGCACTTGAAGGTCAATAGGTAGGACACTATGTCTTTGTACCAATCTGATGAAGCAAACTTCTCTTCGATTCTGATTTCAGTTATTTGTTCATCGAGCTCATTCATGTCCACACACTCTTCACCTCCCTATAGGCCATTTATTCCGAGAGCTATGAAATTTGATTCAACTAAGATTTTAGCCAAACCTTGTCCCTTTACTAGTCTCATTGGTTTTATCTCCAGGTCAAATTCTTGAATTTTGGCAAGCCACCATCCTTTTTTTCCATCATTGTCGGACTGAACCAAAATGTCTTTTACAGAGTTGGTGGGTATGTACGCAATTAACTTGGAATGCAACACGTAGGTTCTGAAAGCCTTTAATGCATTCACCATAGCATATGTTTTTTTTCCCATTATATCATATCTGAGTTCAGCGTCTCTAATACTTTTTCTAAAAAAGGCTATCGGTTGCTCGAAACCTTCTTCATTTTTCTAGAGGAGTACCGCGACAAGTGTGTGTTCGAAGGTGAATGATAAAATAAGAAAATCCTTTAGATAATCAGGGCTTGCCAGTATGGGTGCCTCGCTTATAACCTTCTTGATGCGTGAAAATGATGCTTTGGCTTCTGCTGTCCATTTCACTTCATTGTTTTTCTTTATCATATCTGTGATGAACTTCACGATTTCAACAAATTTTGGTACAAATCTCCTCAAAAAAATTATTTTTCCTAAGAATGACTGAATCTCTTTTACATTCCTAGGAATATTTATTGTGTCTATAGATTCAACTCTTTTAGGATCAATTTTAATTCCATCTCGAGACACAATATGGCCCAAGAGTTTACCTTCTTCCATAGCAAAGTGAGAATTTTTCGGGTTTAAAGACAAACCAAACCTGCAACATTTCTCAAACATTTGCTTGAGATGTATCAGATGGTCTTCATCAGATTTACAAAAAATGGGTAGATCATCAAGATAGATAACCACAAATTTGTCCCTTTCGCCAATGAAAGTGATATCCATAGCATGTTGGAAAGTAGCACCTGCATTCATTAAACCAAAAGGCATCTTGTCATACATAAATGTACCCCAAGGGGTGGTGAAGGATATTTTTTTTTTATCATGTTCGTTGACGGCAATTTGATTGTACCCGAAAAACCCGTCGATCATCGACATCCTATTTTCCCCAACTACTTTTTCTAAAATGTGATCCATTTTGGGTAGAGGGTAATTGTCTTTGAGGGAGGACTTATTTGGATTTCTAAAATCAACACACAATCTAATTTCTCCACTTTTCTTTCTAATCGGGACTAGGTTTGCTATCCAATCAGAGTATCTCAGTGGTACGATTATTTTTGCATCCAAGAGCTTTTTGACTTCCCTTTCGACCACGGGCAATAAAATAGGATTGATTTGTCTGAGTTTTTGTCTAAAGGGTTTGACACCAGGCTTCAGGGGTATCTTATGTTCAATCACAGTGGTGTCATAGGTTCTCATCTCTTCATATGACCAAGAAAAAACGTCTTTGTACTGCCCGAGTAAGTCTTTATACTTTGTTTTTACCTCAGGAGGAAGGTACTTTGATATTTTTACTATCCTAGACTCCTCTTTGGTCCCTATGTTGCAGTCTTCAACCTCTTCTGGTTGGGGTTGCAAAGAAGATTTTAAGGGCATATCATTTTGTTCAAAAAATCTCTCCAGAGGGATCAGTCCCTTCGGAATCTGATTGTTCTTTAAAACCAACATGCGATGATTAGCAATTTTCTCTCGGAACTCCTGAGGCTCCTCTCCCTCTTGCATAATCCAGGCATGATTGTTTTGGTTCTCCTGGTCAATGTGGGTTTTGGAGAAATCACACACCATTTCTAAGAACTTTCTGATCTGTTCATCATCCTCGAAGACCTGCCAGTGTTGTATGTTATTTGGTATGGATGGTTTGTACCATACCTCTATGTGGTATTTTAATTTGAAAGTAGTAGGGGGTACGAAAGTTGAAGATGCTTTGGCTTACGAATCAGCTTGCAGGTTTTCGACGTGTGGGATGAAATGAACATTTACCGATCAAAATAAATTTTCCATTAAATCCCAGGCGCAATTCCTATAAGATCTCAATCTTGGGTGTTTGGCCTAGTATTGTCGGTTTATCTGCTTCACTATCAAATCTGCATCTCCGTATACTTCTAGGTTCTTTATGTTCAACTTCTTGGCAGCTTCTAATCCTAAGACTAAGGCCTCATACTCGCATACATTATTGGTACAGTCTATATCCTACTGAATCATGTAAGAGAAAGGAATAACAAATTCATTTTCAAGTGCTACAAACAATACTCTTGCACCTGCTTCTTCATATGACATGGCACCGTCAAAAAACATTTTCCAAATTCTAGTGCTATACAAATTTTCGTCCATCTTTCCTGATTCATTTTCATCTATGTAATTATCTTCTGTATAGCTATTTACACAATCATCAAAAGACAAAATACAATTTCCTAGATCTTGATCGACCACATAAACAAGAAAATTGTTAGGATTATGCGGGTCGCTCACTGTGTATGTTAGCCTCGTTTCCCTGTAGATCCGAGTAAATTGTCCACCAGACACAAGAATCATGGCATAGGTCATGTATATTTGAAGAGACCCCCAAATTTTGGCTCCCAATGACCTAGATAGCAGTAAAACATACTTCAGAGGTATATTGGCGATAACTACATCCATTAGGACGCTTTTCACCAGGACCTGTGCAAGGGTGACTACTAAATATTTTATCATACCCATGCACTTAACTCTTCTTGAATCGAAAGAGTAGAGATATCCATAAGTCCTGGTGATCTCGAGGCCTAGTCTATCCATAATAGACTTGGGAATCACATTATGCGAGGCCCCAGAGTCTAGCATGCAGTTATGCAATAGTCGATCATGCACATTCAGGGTAATATAGAAGGGGGCGAAGTTTTTTTTGGCACCCTCGAAATGTGGAACAAAATTTATATTAATCTTATCATGTTCCAAGTTTATCACGTCAGAGTGACTTTCTAGATCTGAAAAACCTATCATTTTGGTTATTTGCTTTCGATACACATGATTTTTCGCTAATTTGACCAGGGGGATCGATATTTTGATCTTATTTATCTCATTTTCAAGGATTAAACCTCCACTACCTTTGTCCGTTTCTCTAGTTGAAACCTCAGACTCCTTATTTTCTAACTTATTTGTTTGTTCTGATTTATTTCCCGTGAGTTTATCTACCGATATATGTGTTTCAGTTGTCTCAGTTTCTTTCACTTGGGTCTCAACCTCCTTTGCTTTGGGATTCAACGAATCTACCTCTTTTACTTTGCTATTAGGTATCTCAATCTCTTTTGGGATGGGCTGGTATATTTCTCCTCTGGGGATAATTTTCTTAGGTTGAGGAGTCGACGCAGGTTTGTTTTTAGGCCTCAGGTTGTACCTAGGTTGGACCTCAGCCATTATAGAATCGGTTATTTCTTGATCAATAGAAACATCAATGTTGTTTATGTCAACGTCTTTATTTGAAAGTTGCAATGTGTTTAAGGAATTCTCATAGTCTTTCTTAGTTAAGTAGGTCTGTGTGCAATCGTCACCCAAATTTGTCACATCTTCATCCAGGTCCTCGAAATCTTGCAGGTTGTTTCCTCTTATAAAATTTTCATTTTTTAAAGGAGTTTGAATTTTCTAGTCTTCATTTTTAATCTGTCTTTGTTGATTTTGAGGATTGGGGTTTCTTCTGAATTCCCTTTTCATGAAAGGATATGCCTTGGATTGATCTAGCTCCATTCTGGAAATCTTATTTGATAACTCTTTGATTATCCTAGCCATATCATCGATTTTATCATTGCTTGTTCCCTAAAATGTTTTGTTTCTCGGTTTCCCATTTCTACCTTTGTTTTCAATTTTCCATAAGCCATCATGTTAGATTCGATCTCTACGACATAATCTTGCATTCGGGTCAGGGTAGCCCCTCTCCTTTCTCTCAAAAGAAGTGTGAAATCAGCTTCGAAGGCTCCCACAAAGGTTACCTTGGCTACAGGTTGGGATGGTTTAACTTCAACTGGGATATTATTATATAACTTGTTAAATATTTGAATGAATTCCATAATAGTTTCCAATTTTTTTTTCTTTAAAGACCCAAACTCGGTCAAATAATAAAAATGGTCTTTCCTTTCACCCCATTGTATAAGAAAAGAGTCTTCTAGGGCATCATAGGATAATATTGAACCTGTGGGTAGACTTCGAAACCAGGTTCGTACTTGTCCTTCAAAAGTCTAGGTGAATAACCTCGAGTATACATCTTCGTGTTCAAGACCTAGGATATCTGAGAACTGATCAAAGAAATTTATATGTACAGCCGCGGTCAAGTCCCCTTCCCCTATAAATTTAGGTAAGTTTTTTATGTAGTTTTCAGGAAGGTCATGAAGAGGGACATGCAGGACCAGAGGCGCATATCTTGCAGCTACTTTAGGGAAAACTCTAGGAGGCGGGGGTGGCCCTTGTCCCCCCACTCCACCTCCCCCTCCTAAAACCACTCCACCTCCTCCAACTGTAGCCACCATAGGTACTACAGGATAGGAAAACGGTGTGTTATAAAGAGGGTTCTGGAACACTAAAAGTGAATCCTTAGCTTCTTCGAGAGACGATAAAAATGAAGAAAGGTGAAAAGGGATGTGAAGGATTGGTTCCTCAGATTTGCAAGAGATGTAATCATGGGAACCCGCAGGCATAGAATCTAATTATATGGTATACTCTTCGAGACAAGGCGGGGTCATGAAATCTAACTGAAGGGTCGGTGGGATTTCGATCACTGATAAATTTACTGCGAGATTTTCACCTTTATGTACATCATAGGTTGTCGGATGGATTTCACTTTTAACTTCAGGGAGAGCTAAAGTTGAGTTGAAGGTTTCAGGGGGGAAATTGTGTGAAGTTGAAGGTTCAAAAGAAATCTTTTCCTTGGGTTGTGGGTACTTAAGTTGGTAGATGACAGTGGTCAGCTTAAGGGAACCTTTTGTTTTCAGTATTTTTTCGGGATTGGAAACGGGCGTGGTCTGTTTACCATTCGGGTTTTGTCTGGTGTTCCTTTTTCCGGAAGCCAACTTACTTAAACATGGAGTTGTCAAGTGAATGATGAAATTTTAGCCTTAACAAGGTGTTCACCCTTCGTTCACTATTAAAGGGTAGGAACTAAGAATGTCTTTCTTCCAGGGAAAAGGTTTCGTAACTTCGATCCCGGACAACGGCGCTAGAAAGATGTTGTTCTTGAGTCTGTACTTAAGGCTAGAAAGTACAGGGTCTAGGCATCCAAAAGTGGTGTGAAAGATAAAAAGGGGGGAGGATCAACCTTCAAGAAAGGAATCTAAGGCTGATTTCTACGTTGCCTCTGTCTCACTTCCAAAAGTTCCTGGATACTTATATCCCGTTCAATGGCGGCCCATGAACATTCGAGTTCTACCCAGGTGGTGGTTGTTTTAAGTATGGTGTCGAAAAGGTTCAAAGCGATGGTGGTTTGATCCGACAATCCGGGTTCAATATTGGGTTGTCTGGCAACGGGAACAGTCATAGAGGAACATGGAAAGTTAAAAGAAAGTTCGAGGTTTAGGATGTTGCCTCAATTTTTGGATCGTATAAAGAGTACTCTCGAATCCGAAAACATGGATAAAATGAAAACCAAAGGCCTTTTCCCGTAACTGAGTCAAATTTTAATAAATCATGTGAGAAATGTGAGAAAACATTAAGCTGTCTATAATGCGAGGCTCCTATCAAGGGAAAATCTCACCCTGTAAACAGAAGAATAAAAAAGAGAAGAAGAAATCTGATGAAGCATTAAATATAAAGATCTAAAAAATTCACAGGTCTTGTACCTACTGATAGCCAATATAGAGGAAAAAACGCAAATGATTAGACGTCTAAAAGTTGATCACCACAGTAGAGGTTATACTAAATTGCAGTGAAGCATTCATCAGACATATATATGCGAAATGAAATTGAATATAAGATAACAGAGGAAACAAACTCATAACTCAGTCTTGACAGAATCAGGAATCTTCATATTGCTTGGTATTAATTTTCAAACGACAAAGTCTCTATTACAATCAACCAAAAAAGGTCTAGCCCCGTTTCTTTCTTCAAGATGCCTATTTATACGAACTTCTGAACATTTTTTTTTTTTTAAAGTAAAAAAGTAGAACCTGCTATATTAAGTTATCAAAGAAACCTTGAAAAAATACATAGAGATATAGGTCTAAGCCTCCAAAAATGTTGTCGTTTTACCGAAAACCAGCATGGTTTGGAAAAATGTTTTTCCCTCTGTCCTGCCTAGAGGAAACCAGGAAAGATGGCTATAGTCCAAGTGTACATGTAACAATAACATGATTAAACAAAGAAACAAACTAGCATAGAAGAACCTAGATACCCAATGACCCATCTCCCTTCCCTGTCTGCCACGTGGACCCAACTGGGATGGTGAATGCCTGTGCACAGAGAGGGCACCTCCTCTTTACTAGAGTGTTGGAGTACGCATCAAGGAGTAGGTCTAGACGGTGTCCCATGAGAAGGGCTCTGTGCTCCAGGTCTGCCATGTGGCCTCAGAGTTCGAACACCAGAGCCATATGCTCTGCACGGAGGAAAGTACCATGCGAGTCATTACCTGCGTCATCGATGATTATGTCCCCCAATTCCACGTTCGTCCCATCTTCGGCTTCGAGCTCCAGTAGTTCTGCACCGACCGCTTCCTCCTTCATCACTGGGCTGGTCTCGTCCGTGTTCTCTTCGACACAAGCCTTGTCCTGAGCTTCTTCCTCGATCGTTTCCTACACAACATGGCTGGTGGGGTTGTAGTCACCCATCCACGATATCTCGTTGACAATGCACCCAAGGATATCTTCTGCCAGCTCATTTTTAGGACCGCTTCCATCCTGAGAGTTCGCCGCCATGGCTTGGGGTTCTGGGGTGGTCGCCAATTCCTCCATGAACGGTATTTCTTCAACGTAACAGGTAGGAAACGCATCCATGATGTCATCCTCCAACCTGTTTCCAGTCTCAATTTCCATGGTTTCACTGCTACGCACAGCCCTAGTCTCCATAATAATGGCGTGCAGAGCTAATTGGTCAGAGCGATCCTTCTTCCAAAGAATGGAGGTCACCATCGATAGAGCGCACTCCAGTTTCTCCCTCCTTTGCCTCTGCGCTTTGTGGGTGTACCAGGCTGAGCCATGGAGAGGCCTCCCTCGCTTCTTGGTCATGCTTTCCAAGGGATATATAATAATCCAGAGAGGATGCAGCGAGATGAGAGTAAGCCAGGACAGGAAGGAGAAAGAGCTACACCAGAGCTCCCAAACGACGGGGAGGCCCGAAGCAAGAGCAAACCAACTCTGTCCAAGCGATTGAAAATACAAATTGCCAAAGACATGATTCACCGGGCTATCAATAGACCCTATCATGTTGAGTGCATTGTGAGCGAGAGTTTTCATGCGAGGAAGGTGTCCCTCCTCTATATATCGGTTGTAATGGTCATCTACCATTGTAAATGCGAGGCGGATGGGTGGCAACCATCAACATTTATGTTGTGTCTCAATTCAGAGCCAGGTGGTGAGGATTTTCTGCATGTCACCCCATCTGGAGAACTTCTGAACATTTGAATTTCAATCGTTCCTGAAATTTTCAGTTACAAAATGGGAAGTTCGAGCGTTTCACTTCTTTGCCTTTATCATATTTCATGCGGGTGGAGCACCTTCCTTTCTTTACTATTCGGGTTCTAAAAATAGAATAGGCAGACACATGTCATGATTTGGTACCAGAAACCTATCCTTTCACCTGCTTGGTGCAAGTGACGCACCTCTCTACCAACTAAGCTATCAACCTGGAAGGCTCTGCTTGGTGGTTTGCCTCAAAAGTGTAACAATCCTTCGCTAACTATGGAAACCTTCCTCCCACTTGTCGGTCTTCGGCGATGATAGAACATAAATATATACTTGGTTTTGTCAACCATTTATCCACTTGGACTATGTCAGTCTGGTTGATCTGTGATATTTTATCCCGCTCTTTTTCCTTGTTCTCCTTGATATTGAGAAGGTGCTTGTCTATATTGATTTGGTCTAGTGTCCCAGTGCTGCTTCCATTATCGAGACTCAAAAAAATTTCATATATCAAAATGAAGGTTTCTTCACAAGATTTTCTTACCTATTTAGCTCATTCTTTTCTCTATGATATGTTTCTCTCCCACACCTTCAACAAGATGTTACCTCTGGTCTGCTCTGGGATGGAGATCCTGGAACTACTACCCATTTCCTTTTTCATCATGGCTATGAAAACCTCTTGAAAAGCAACCCGAGCCGCCCCAACTTCTCTTTCTCTCAAAGAGATGTCTTCGAGCACTTGATCAATGTTCTGGTAGTGGTTTTGAATGGTTTCCACTTTAGCAAGTAATATTGCTAAGCTGTTGACACTCTTTTTCAGATTTCAATAGCTTGGGATTGGAATATCCCGATATCTATCACCTGGCTCTCGGTGAAATTTAACTTTGCCTGTAAATTCCCTATGAGTTCTTCTTGCTGGATTACCTGTGACTGACTGGTCTGGGCCGACAGCTGTGTTTGTTTGAGATCATATTTGAGCCACTCGATTTATTTTTGATCAACTTCTTTGACTAGCTCTAGACCTGTGTTCACTTGATCTCTGACAGTAGCTTCTGTTGTAGCTAGCTTAGCCTCCAAAGTTATGATCAAGCGGTTCTTCCACGTTAATTGTTATTTTAGGGATCCGATAGAGTATTTTTTGGTTGTAGAAAAAGCCCCCAACATCCCTGCTATCTGAGTTGTGAATTCCCCCTTTTTCATGGATTTTCCATCGGCTAGGATTTTGAATTTTTTGGCTACCGTGCCTGCTTCTCGTTAAATCTCTTGCTTCACAATGGCCTTTATCCTCTTATCTAAGAAAAATCCGTTTGGAGGCAACTCTTATACAGTAATAGGCATTAGTTCTTCACTGAAAATCCATCCCTCGCTGGGGGTCCCCTTCGTGGACTGTAGGGGAGTGACAAAAGCGATGGGACTGTCGATTTGCTTGGATGATTTCCCTGGGGTAACCTCTGAGGTTGGCTTGCTTGAAGGGTTGGGGGTCTTGGCTTCCTGTTTCAGGACCTCAATTTGCTTTTTCTTTTCCTAATTCTCTTCCTGGTCAGTTCCTGAATCTTTGGAGCCCTTGGCTTCCATTTGTTGTATATTAGCGATCAGTGGATTCTTACCCTGTAATACTAGGGGAAGGCAGCTTCGCCGGTGTTCCTGAAATTTGAAGAAATCAACCATTTCCTTGGGCAACAGGGTTTGAATCCGACTTAGGACCTCGACATAAGATCTCACTCCTTGAAAGATGTCGTCATGAGGCAAATGCTCATGTTCATATTTTTTTAGGCCACAACTCGCCATGTGATTACCCACGACCTTGTGTGGGTCATGTTTCTTGAACTCAATGTGGACCAATTTAATATCTTCTAAGGCCACTGCCTTGGCTTTTTCATGTCCAAAATCTAATAAAGAATATGTATTCAAATGAATGGGGAAGGGCGGCCATACCTTCTTCGAAAAACCTTTAAGCTCTTTTCTTATGCCACCGATCACGGTTTGCCTAGAGATTTCGCGACATACTAGCCTATCTGACATAAATAGTGGTAGAGCATACGGGGGCACAGAGACGCCGAAAACCCTAATGTATGAAAATTCTTCTTCTACATACCAGTCAACCACACTCCTCAAGTTGGTGGAGATGTTATCTGAAATCCTGAGCGGTGGGTGACCGAAGATGGATACATGCATCGGTACCATTACCCAATTGAAAATATCGTATATGAATTATGTGGCCTTATCCTCCCAAATTTTTGAGTGATAGACATGGATAGGCTCAGCATCAGATGGAGTCCAGCTCCATCTTATTAGAGGGAAAGGAGTCATGAAACAAACAACGTCCATGATGTAGGCGGACATGAAAAATGAGGTGGCTTTCCCATTCTCCTTCTACGCTCGATATTCAATAATCCCACTGGTTAGACTATCTGACAATAGTTTGGCCCAGTCGAAGAAACAACCTTTAGCGAATGTGTGAATCAGAGGCACCCATGGGAGGTAAAAATGTGTGGTGTCCTCCCTCCCGTACAACCTATAGGTCATCATTTCTATATACTTGAATTGTGGTTCTAAGGAAGAGAGTGAATAAACTCTGTTACCATCTGCCCTGAATTTTGCGGGGTGCGAGACCCAATATTTGATCAGATCAGACAAGTTTATGTCGTATTGCTGGAATTCCTTCTGCTTGAAATCTTCCAGAAACTCGACATTGTACGCGAAGTTTGGCATGGGTGACAGTTGATACATTGCCTGCAAATGTTCAGGTCGAAAATTCCCAATCGTCACCTGTTTCTCGTTGATAATAGTCCTGGTCAGGATATCCACATGGTCTAGTGACCATGTAATCATATCATAATAGGGAAGGATCCATGTCCTTGCCGCTATTTTGTGCATTTCCGCTTGAACGATGATTTTGTATTTGGTGGCCAAATCATCCTTCTCGTTATCACTGGAATCATCTAAACAATCCACCAATTCGGACTAAAGAATGTCGGAGACGTATGACCAGGTTTTGACGGTATCATTACTTCGGGGTGAAGTATCAGAAATAGTATTTGAGCCTTTCCCTGAACTCTCAAAAATCTCCTTGGACGCTTTTCATGGAGCCATGATAGAGGACTCTATACTCAGCTTTCCTGTAGTAAATATGTAGATACAGACAAGAGTTATCCTGATGAAAAAAGATTCTTTGCGCAAAATAGAAATGAAATTTGAAATAATGAAAGAAATAACTCCTTTATCTTAGCCATTTAAAACCCCGGTGTCGTTGTGAACAGAACGGTCAAATCGTTTTAATGAAATATTTAGCAGTAAAAGAAATATCCTTATCTGTCACTTCGCCATATCTCAAATAAATTCCATAACTTTTTGACGAGTCACAACATAAATTAGCACAAAGAAATTTAAAATTACTCCGTAGACGGTGTGTATTAAACTTGTATTAATGCATTTATTGATTTGTCTTAGCTCCTTTAATTAGGTTTTGTTTTAGTCTTTAATCTCCTTTTTCGACGTCTTCTGTATCGGGAGAAATCACCCCTTCCCTTTAATCCCCCAAAACCCGAAATCGCGATGATGCGATCTAGTTTAAAAAACATAATCTCCATTAAGTGCTTAAAGAATGTCATGACTTCACGACTCGGGGCTACGAAGGTATAGTTCTTTGGAAGAGTGATTTTCGAGTTGCGAAACCTAGACAGTGTTTGACTATGGTTTAAAGTGACTTACCCCCAACACTAACCCGGGTGACTTTTGAAGCCATCTCGCGACTTCGCATATCAGAGTTTGGAAACCTTGCAACTTGTAACTCCTGAAGCGCAAATGCGCGAGGTAAATAAAAGTGATAGACTTTCTTAGTGGTTAGGCGATGATGATTTAGGACTATAATGGATATCCCCACTTCACATGTTGGGGAAAATTTTTGATTGCAAGAAATATATTTCAACCATTTGTAAAGGTCGGCTCCAACATAAGGATTTTATCTTTTACCTAACATTAACCCCTTCGGGCCTTCAACCCCTTCTTCCCATTAAATGGAGGACAATCCCTTCTTGGGTCAATACACCCTAAAATCCCAAGAGATTAGGAAATGGTGGGGAATAATGATGGAAAGTGGTAAGTATGGTCAGGAACAGTACAATGGCTCTTTAAGGGAGTTCCTAGTATAAAACCTATCCCCAATGAAGACCACTTACTAGGAAAGAATTTCAACCACCAAGGTGAAGTAGGGAAAAAGGAATAATGTCCAATAATATATCATGAAATATAGAGCAATATAAGATACAACATACTCAAATGGATTAAATATTGAAATGATGCTCACCATAATATTTACTTGTACCTCATGGAGCAAGGCCCACTACCTTCTGGAGCTAGCTGATGTGGTGGATTCCATATGGAAATATGTGACCATCTGTGGTGGTGAGAGGGGTTTCCATCTGTGGAAAAGGGTATTGTTGGTCATGTAGTCTCTCAACACTCCATATCTGTAACTTGAGGGAATCGAGACATAATCTCCTTAGTTTTCCACAAAATGAGGATAACAAGTCCAACAAACACACTGGTACTATAAAGAGCACGACACCAAGATGAATGTTCCATAATTTTGCATCACAGTGTGTCCCAACCTAGAGGTTCCCCTAACTCCAAGAAACCTAGTGGTGCCCCTAACTCCAACAAACACATCGGTCTTGTAAAGAGCATGACATCGGGTTGAATACTTCACAATTTAGCAACGCGATGCATCTTATGGGGAACATCGCTAAAATAAATGGTGGTGCAACAATAAATGTGGAGCACAGGTGCGTGATAATCATAGCCTCACATGGATGTTACTATCATGCACTGCTAAACAACATACTGGTTCTCTGGGAACACAAGAGAACTAGTGAATTCTAGTTAACAAAGTGCACCACTAAGTTTACATCTCATAAAATTTAGTGTAGTGGTGCATCCATGTTAACCGATTGCATCGGTGTTGTTAAAAGAACAACACCGGGAAAAATATTTAATGACTTGGCATAGTGCAGAATCTCATTCGATGTCCTGTTATCGATTCTCTAGACAACACAACACACCACTAAAAACACTAGTGCTCCAATAATGATCCAAAAATGATCTTTAAAGACTTGGTTAAGTTTTAAGCATGTGTTCAATTACCATTTAGGAATTAATTAAAGAAGAAGAACTTAATGAGAGAATATTCTAGCCATCATAAAGAAATGAATATCAAAATATAAGCATAAAGAACATCAAACCATAACAACAAGGTTGTTATGGAGTTCAGCAAGATTGCCTACGTCTCCAGGCCTTTGTCTTAGTGGGGGAGGATTTATTATTTATCTTCAATTCCTCAAAAGTACATCTAAAATGTATCAAAAAGATTACAAACTGGTCTGGCTTTATTTTTCTCAACCTCAAGAATCCAACACAACTGACGACATTAAAAAAGGTTGAGCGTAGCTCCCGGAATTGGCCTCCAAAGTTCATTTCCTCAATGGCTTCTCTGAATAAAAATGGATTCAAGCTTCACAAAATCATCATCATTCTGCTAATATGAACCTCCTGGTCTATCCAAAACCTCTAATTTATATAGGATTTGAGTTAGTGATCCTATCCCAACTTCCTCCCAAGATCTGGTCTCAAATCGAGATCTAGATCCCCCTAAATTGGGCAAAATCCACCCAAATCAGCATAAAAATCATAAAAAATCTTAATATAAAGTTTAAAAACCCAAATTCCACATATTGTTTTTGCACAACCCCCTTTCTATGGGCCCTTGGTTGTATGGTAGCTTCCATATGGCCATGGGTTGAGTGCTAGCGCGCTGGCCTCTTAACTTCTGGTCCTAGTCATATGATGTGGCCATGTTTCTTGGTGCTATCCTCTCGTGCGCCCAAAAATTCTTTCTTGGCTCCTGGTCCTTAGCCCTAGTCGTGGAATAGCCCCTCTCCTTTTGGGGCATATCCCCAAAAAAGTGCCAACTACAAGTTTAAATATAATATGTGCCATATCATTAACAAGTAACACCTACTCCCATGTGGCTAGCGCAAGTGGTTAGTGTGTTTCTTGTCTCGAAGGCTAAGGGTTTGAATCCCTTAGAGCCAAAACAAATGTTTTTGACCCAGCCAATATTGGAAAAATCCAGGGTGCCACATGGTGCCCTATGATTAGTCCATCTATCACCTTGTGGTTCGCCTGTATGGTCTAGTCACCACACAATCAACAACCTAATCAACATGCACAGTCACCTACCACGTCACCTTCCACATCATTGTCATACAACGATGTGTCATGCCACATCAACATTTGTACTGCCAAGTCACCTTCCTAGTCATCTTCCATGTCAGCATCCATACTACCCAATCACCCTACCACATCAGCATCCATACAACCACCTATTGTTCGTACTTCCATGTTTTTGCCTGTCATTGGCCCATGTCAGCATCCGTATAGTGCCATGTGTTGCATCCATACAGTTCCACATGTCTCATTCATACAATGCCACGTGTCAGTTTTTTATTGGTCCATATAAGCCCCTGAAAATTCCAAAAATGAGTGTCACATGTCACCTCCTCGTGCTGCCACATCTCCTTGCTTACAACATCATGACATCATGTTGACGTCACCTGTCATATTGATAACATCAGCAGTTCGGCTGGTTGAATTTGATCAATTGACGTTTTTGCATGTTTGGGAAATCGATCAGAACACAATATCTTTAGGCCTTCCTGGATCCATTTTGGATCATGCCTCCCCACTAAGAGCTTTTGGTCCTCTAAAAGGGTATTAACCAGTCATCAAGTGTGAGATAGGCCACCCCACTTGCCCTTTGTCTTTAAAATCTGTCATGTGCACATGTTGCATCATAATCAATTGCAAAACAACCATGACAACTTAAAGCATATTGTTATCCACTTGAACTCATTCACATCTTACTGAAGCCACTACCATCCATGTTGAAAACATTAACAGTGATAACATCATAAATATGACTGTGAATGAACTAATATTTTTGATGTGCTTGCACGACATTAGCTTATCTTGAAGCAAAGTATGATTGAATTTCCATTCTACAACCATATTAGGTTCATGCTTAAGATCAACTTTACTTGGCACAATTATAGGTGTGTTGTTTGCATAAGTTGTCTTCCTTAATTGTTCCATTGTTTGAAGAGATTGATTTTCTATTATGTGATGAGCATGTACAATATATTCATTTCCTTCTTTAGTTAAGTGATCTTGATTTTGTTCCATGTAGAATATTGCTTTGCGATCATACAAATAAGGGCTGCCTAATACCATTCCCCATTCATTTAGTGGCACCACATCACACGTGACCTCATCCACAAACTTTGATGAAATTGCAAAATTTAAAGTGAATTGCTTTGTTATATGCAATTTATGATTGTTTCTTATCCATTTAAGTGAGTATGTTTTATGATGTATCTTAGTTACCAATTCCAATTGTTTAACCACTTCCTCTAAAATCAAGTTAGATTGAGATCCACTATCTATCAATGTATCGACCTTAGTATGTTTCATTATCACCCTTATATGAAACAATTTACTTCTAGAATCATATCCATCACCAATTTTACCTGTCAAACCAACTGATGTGATTTTAGTCTCATCACCTGAATCATATACCAAGTTTGTTGGTCGTGTTGTTGTTGCAAGTGTTTTCCTCCCTTTCCTTTCTTTAAACCACTTTAGCCTCTTCTCTGGGTACAATTTTCAGCAATGCTCAACAACATGCCCTTCTTTCTTACAATGCTTGCAAGAGATATTCTCTTCCTTCCTTGTCACTAAATTTTCATTCTTTCCATTCCTCTTTATTTTGTCCTCTTTCCTTGAAGACGATTCCCTCGATACACCAAATCTTGTTTTCCCTACTTCAATGTATGTTTCTTGAAAATAAACCTCATCAATATTAGTAGGTCCAAACATAAATACAGTGTTATGAATATGTGCAGGTAAACCTCCTATATACTTCATAAGAGTTTCTTGTGTATGTAATGTAATATTTAACATTAATGCCATTTTACGAATTCATCTGTGTATTATTGCACTGTTTGTCCTTTTCTTAGTTTAATACTTTTCCATTCTATTAAATCTTTCTCCTTATAACCCAAAGGATAAAATTGTTTTCTAAGTGAAAAAAACAAAATCTTGTCATGATAGAAATACATTACCAACTTGCTGAGTACCATTTTGCAACTTACTATGCCACCAGATGACTATTGTGCCTGGAAGATGAAGTGATGCCAATTCAATTTGGGTTTCCTCACCCTTGATTTGTTGCAGACTGCAATAAACTTCCATATGTTTGACCCAGTTATCAAGCCTCTCAGCATTGACTTCTCCATCAAGATTAATATTAAGTAAAGGCATATCATGTTTATGTTTATGGGAATGTTTTCTTGCAGTATAAGTTGCACTTGTACTTGAAGAAGAAGAAGATGATGGAGATGAAGGAGGTGAAGGAGGAGGTTTAAGAGGATCCTCTCATTCTTCAATTTTTCCTTGTTTGGGATATTCCCCTTGGAAATGCCTCTTATGTTCCAAGTAATCATCATGTAATACCTTTACCATCTTAGACGTGGCAAATAATTCATTTTGAAAATCTATCTCGTTATGAGACATTCCTTCTTCAGATGCCATATTCTCACTTTGATAAGTCCTCTTTCTTGATTTAATCGTGGGATCCTCTTCTACAAGCTCACCTTCACCATGACTTAGATTTTCCCTAGTAATCATGCAAACTAAAAAAACTAACTGTCAACCTGATCTGATACCACTTGATCCAAAAATGATCTTTAAAGACTTGGTTAAGTTTTAAGCACGTGTTCAATTACCATTTAGGAATTAATGAATGAAGAAGAACTTAATGAGACAATATTTCAGCCATCATAAATAAATGCATATCAAAATATAAGCATAAATAACAACAAACCATAACAACAAGGTTGTTAACGAAGATCGACAAGATTGCCTACATCTCTGGGCCTTTGCCTCAATGGGGGATGATTTATTATTTATCTTTAATGATTCAAAAGTACATCAGAAATGTATAAAAAAGGATTACAAACTAGTCTAGCTGTGTTCTTCTCGACCTCAATAATCCAACACAATTGAAGGCACTGAAAAAGGTTGAGCGTAGCTCCCGGAATTGGCATCCAAAGTTTGCTTCCTCAATGGCTTCCCTGCATAAAAATGGAATCAAGCTTCACAAAATCATCATCATTCTGCTAATATGAACCTACTGGTATATCAAAAATCTCTTATTTATATAGGATTTGAGTTGGTGATCCTATCCCAACTTCCTCCCAAGATTTGGCCTCAAATTGGGCTCCAGATCCCCCCCAAAATGGGCAAAATTCACCCAAATCAGCATAAAAAATCTTAATATAAAGTTTAAAGACCCAAATTCCACACATTGTTGGGCACAACCCCGTTTTTCCAGGCCCCTGGGAATATGGGCATTTCCATATGGCCCCGGCTTGAGTGCTAGCACCCTGGCCCCTTAACTTCCCATCTAAGTCATATGTTGTGGCCATGTGTCCTGGTGCTATCCTCTCACGCACCCCAAAATTATGGCTTGGCTTCTGGTCCTTATCCCTAGTCGTGGGCTAGCCCCCTGTTGGATGGGTCCTATCCCAAAAAACGTGCCAACCGCAAGTTTAAATATAATATGTTGCATATCATTAACAAGTAACACCTATGCCCAGGTGGTCAGCGCATGTGGTTAGTTCATTGCTCATCCTAGAGGTTAAGGGTTTGAATCGCTCGAAGCTGGAACAATGTTTTTTGACCCAGCCAATATTGGAAAAATATGGGATGCCACGTGGTGCCCTCTGTTTGGTCCACGTGTCACCCTGTGGTTCTCTTGTATGGTCCAGTCCCCACACATTCAACATGCATAGTCAACTACCACATCACCTACCATGTCACTTCTGTACAACCACGTGTAGTGCCACATCARCATCCGTACTGCCAAGTCACTTGCCACGTCACATATGTACTGCCTAGTCATCCTGCCACATCAACATTCATAGAACCACCTATCATATGTATTTCCATGTGTTGTCCTATCATTGGGCCAGATCATCATCCATACAGTGCCATGTGTTGCATCTATATAGTGCCATGTGTCGCGTYCGTACACTACCACATGTCAATTTTTTTATTGGTCCACATAAGCCCATGCAAACACCAAAAATGAGTGACACATGTCACCTCCTCGTGCTACCATATGTCTCTATTGAATTCATGTTGACGTCACTTGTCGTACTTCTGACATCAGCAGTACGACATGTTGACTTTGACTAGTTAACTTTTTTTCCTATTTGGGAAATCAATCAGAACGCGATATCTTTCGCATATGGTGCCCATTTTTGAAAAAGAATATATGGTCGGAATTGATGCGACGAGCCCGACGCAATGGCATTGGTTTTGTCTGATTCTGATAACTTTGAATTTTAGGCCTTCCTGGATCCATTTTGGATCAAATAACATGGTAGTTTGGTACATTCATGTTAACACATTGCACCACTTAATTTTCAATAAAATAATTTAACCTGATGGTGCCCCTAATTCCAACAAGCACATTGGTGTTATGAAGAGTGTTATAACCCTATATTTCATAGTATCACATGGTGATTATAATTTCTTCCTCTAGTCATATTTTATTGTAAATGATATTTTATTGTACAAATGATTTACAAAAAGAAAAATAAAAAGAAAAGAAAAGAAAGAAAAAAGAAAAAATGATAAAAATAGAAAAAAATGAAAAGAGGGTATAAATTTGGTTTGAATCATACTCTATAATCATGATCAAACTTTTTGAATTTATGTTGATAGGTTAGTGAATAAATTTGGTCAAACAATTTAATCTTGGCCAAATTAGCTATGTAAGAGTAATAATTAATCCAACAGTCTAAGTTGGATTAATAGGTTAGTAATGTTTATTTCAATAAAAGTTGAAAAAGGATTGTTAAAATACCCTTTGTTTGATTAAATTTGGACATTTTTACCTTAGGAAATAAGACCATGGTGTAAAAGTGGGAAAGGGTAAGCTTAGCGCTACCCATTGTATGATTTTATCATAAGTTTTCTAATGGATAAGACTTTTTTTTGCGTAGCAACTAAAGGATGCACAAATTTCATCGACAAAATCTAGCAGCACCTAGATCGATGGTCCTTAGAGTATTTCATACCCCACCCAACCTTTCTGCCTTTAACGGTGGGGGTGGGGGGGGGGTGTCTGGAAAAGAAATTTTCCCCATGTTGGCCCCACCTAACGTGTCACTCTCTCAGCATTTTGTACCCCCCCACTCAAATCCACTTACTGCCTACCCCCCTCTGGAATCCTGCCAAAACACTACCCAATACTGCCCACCTCAATCTGCCATCGAACCCCACTATCACCTATCACACGTCACACCCCACATACCTGTTAACCAATCAATGCCCTCCTCGTGACCGTTAATCACCCCGTCATCACCTTTCGCCATAACAAACACCTCCATTATGCTATAAAATCCATTTCTTCACCTTGTAACATTATTTGCAGATCGATACATTATGGACATCACTCCAAATCTAGCTTTCAAGCCAACTACCACAACGGTTCATTGTCAATAGGAGAAGTTAACCCGAGTAATTATAGTCTGCCATTAATACACCTTAAAACTCCGTTAGTCATGGCCCCCAAATCCAACTCTACTGAAACATCTGAGAATCCATTTCTTCCCCCTCCTGTCAACCTAGATCACATCCCCCTGACAGACAAGGATTACAAGATTACATAGCTGAAGTGTGAATTCGACTTCTCTGAATTACATTTCTGGCTAAACTATATCTTCCTAGATCAAAGCGATGAAATTGGACTCTAGAAGTCCAATTTTCCTCTATGAATGTTCCCTCAGACCTTCCACTTCCCTGAATTCACTTTGAAATGTCATGCCCATTATTTTCCCAGCCAAAGGGCCATCGTTTCCTCTTCTGGAGAAACCCCGTTCACCATTACCCCTGAATCCATTAACTAGTTGCTATAGATCCCAAAAAATGACTTTGCAATCCCATTTGTTGTCAAAGCCCTGAATGATCTCTACCAGAGTCTCTCCTTCCTCCAAAGAGCCCAGATTTTCGATATCTTTCTACTAGAAGACGCTCAATTGCCAAAGAAAAATCCTCCTTATCCATCCTCCATCTTCTTTCTTAGGGAAAACCAAATAATTTCTATAGTCTGTTACCTGTTAGGATACCTCTCAGTTGAATGGGTTGACGAGCCTATCTTAGTTTTTTTGTCCATTTTTTCCACAGGAGAAAGAGCCACAACTCAATTTGATTTCAGTCAGTTTCTAGATGATAACATACATAATCAGTGTTTCAGGTTTTCAACATAAGGAATGCTCAAATATTCCTCAATGATGGTGTATCTATTCTTGTTTTTTCATTCAGACAGGTTTCCATGTGCTTTTCAAAAATTGGATCAAGAAGGAAACCCACAGCCATTGACTTCATGGACCTCACTAGTGAGGAAAAATTCAAATGAGTTCAGCGTCAAGGATTTCATTGACCATTTTTATCACCTAGTGGTTTTCATGTTGAGAAGCATAACATAGCCAAGGATCAATGAAGAAGTTCAAAGAATCCTTCACCTCTCTGATCTATCCAAAATAGGAGATTGGTATCTATATCAAAACCACACTGAAATAAGAGTGTATGGATGTGATCTTCCACCATACAGACTTCCAAAATATCTACCTATAAGGATATTTGCACTGGAATACATCAAGAAAAAGATGAACTTTGATGATATCCATTTTGTTTCAGTCAAGAAGAAACAACAACTTAGAATCAAGACCCAAATTGGCCCTTTCATATGCAACAACAGAGCTGCAGGAGAAGTGGTATAAAACCTCCTGAAACATATGAGTTTCACATGGAATTATGACCCATTTGGTGTCATCTCAGATCTCAAATTCAAACAAAGGAGCACTCATGATGCTCACATACAAAATACATAGGTGGAAAAGTATATGAACGAGATAGATTCACAAGAGAACATATTGCTGGAAATAGAAGAAAAACCTCCCCCTATCACTGCTTCACATACCAACACACCTCAAATACAAAAATAAAAGAGAGAAAGAAAAGAGGTTTCCCCTTCAGTCACAAAGGTTTCAGCTGAAGATTTCCAAGTCTACAGAAAAAGGGCCAAAACCAGTCACACACCAGACCTGATCAAAGAAGGAGAAATGTAGTCCACCATAGTCATGGAGGGACCACATTCCTCAACCTTTTCAGATAGACAGTTCATAGTGTCCACATATTCATCTTAAAAAAAAAAAGACATGACTGCTTTGTCAGCCGAATCATCTCATGAGAAAACGGGGTCAAATATCTTTGACAAGTACAAACAAATCAATCAAAGGAATGAACTCCTAAACAACAACCCATATGCTTAGTTCTCTAGGCATAACTCCACTGCTCAAAATAGACTCTTGTCATCATTTGAGACAGAGAAAGGATGAATGCAAATGGAATTCTTGCAAGCACACGTTCCTCATCCCAAGACAACTGCTGACTACAAGAAGAATTCCTTTGAGTTTGATTTAAAGTAGGTCCATCCAGTGGATCAAATGGACATGCATAGGAAAACAGGGGAGATTTTATTCTCCACCTTGACAAACACTTCATTAACTGCTTCAAAATTGCAGGTGTCTCTGAATAACATCCATTCCCAATTGAAGTTGGAGAAAATCTCTTCTTTGGCCAAGGCCAACAAGATCAAATCACTAGAATAATTGGTGTTGAAGATTGGGTATGACCCATCAAATGTCAAAGAAGCGTAGCAATTATTGAAGAAGAAGAATGTTGATATAGTATCCTTGAGAAAGCAACYGAATCTTCTAGCTACTGAAGATTCACAAGAAAAAGAGGTGGCTGAAACTAAAGGCCACAAAGAAGAAATGTTGAAGCTTATCATGGAACAAAATGCATAGATAAGAGAGATGGAGGAAAAAATGGATAAATTGATAAAGGACAAAGAACATAGTGTACAAATGGCCATTAACCCACTGGAGGTAGTCCCTCTGACAGGAATTAGAACAAAAGAAGCAACTACATTAGTAGATATTCCATCAGCCATCCCAATACAAGTTTCAGATGCATCTGAGAAACTTGTGAAGTGTATGGAAGACATGTCCCTCCAAGGGGAGGAGATCAGAAAACTGCAAGAAGAAGTAAAAAACCTCCAAGAGTTGAAGTCTATGTTCCAGGCTAGTCACCCTGCAGAAATGCATAAATCTCAAAGGCTTAGTCAACAACTACAACTACTACAGAAAGAGACTGTCATGGAACATACCTTAACCCAATCTAATAAAAACATCTGGGTGGATATCAACAAGTCTATGGAAGAAATATAGCCATCCATACAAATCATCTTTGAACATCATGAATTGGTACATAAGGCTAGAGAAGAAATTGGGAAAATAAGAGAAGAACTAGGAGAAATACCTATAGAGGCCATTGAACTCATTAGATTCCTAAACTCCAAAAACAAGAAGGAGTTAGAAGAACTGGAGATTAAATAAAGGACAAAGACCATCCTTGATATCAAGAAGGTCATGACTAAGAAAGGATTGATGTTGCATCTAGAAGAGAAAGATCAGGTGATGGAAATTGGAGTGAAAAGATGTTTCAGTAATATTGAAGTACTACATAAGAAAGGTCTTCATGGACTATTAGTACTCAATGACAAGCTAATCACTCTATCAGATTACAAGAATAATATCAGTGCAGTGGCAAAGGTCAGTTCCAAATTTGTAGGGATACAGGGAAGCATTACTGGTATAGATTTCCTAGAGACATTATAGTTGGACCTGAGTATTCAACATGAGGTCAAACATATCTTCATCACCAAGCCTACTTTTTCCAAGTATACTGAAATGGATGAGATATACAAAAAGTTATTCAAGGTTTCCATCCAAGGTAAAAAGAGATGGGAAGATCTATGTTCTTTACTTGAGTAAGATCATTTTTAGGTTTGCGTAAGCATGGAGCAGTCAGCCAAGTCAAAGATATGAGTCACCAACTACTTCCACAAAATCAACACCAAGGATCCGAACAGATCAACATAATTCCTATATTTTGTAATTCAAAATCTAATTAGTTAGATATTTCCTCCGCAATATCCTAGTCATTTATGATAGGGTCTGATGTAAATTATGGTATAAATACTTCTTCCTTTGAAGTATTGAGGGTTGATTTTTTCACCCAGGAGCTATTGTGTAATTTTTCAAAGGATCGACCAGTAATAAAACAAGCTTATTCAGAGGATTCTTGTGTTAGATTGTTGGTGATGTCTCTTCCTATTTGTTGAATGGTTTCTTATTCTCTGTGATCATTTATGTATTTCAAATTATAATCATTAAAATGAATTCAATAGAATATAATTTATCTTGTATACTCTGTCTCTGGTCTTTTAATGATCTATATGTTTTCTTCTAAAATTGAGTAAGGGAATTCTTAACTTCTCCTTTTCTTAGTGGACCCTCATATATTTTCTATCTTATTCACCTAATTTAATATCAATAGATCCAACATTTTTACTACCTAGCCCTGTGAAGAAAACCTCATAAAAATCTGAATCTGATCCTTATCTATAATACAGACCCCATATCCCAATGGAAAATTAAGCATTCTTTCAACCAACTATTACAAACAAACAAACAAATTTGGACTATCATAACTAGCCTAACATTTAAAAACTTAAACAAATATAAATCTTATAGATAGATCCCTCTCTGAAGCTGACAGGGCTAGATCCCAGCTTCAAAAGTGGTTTTGATAGTTACTTCTATCAATTTTATCTACCCTTCAACAACCTCTGGGAATTACAGAGTGATAACAAAGAGCACAAAATCAGGCCAAATATTTCACAAATTATTAGTGTGGTGTGTCTTATGGGGAACACCACTAAAATATATGGTGGTGCGGAAATAAACATGGATAAACAGTGCATGATAGTAACAGTCCCACTTGGAGGTGTTGTTTTTCTAATATAGAGCACTTATGGCAGTGTGTAGTTATTGTTTTAGGTGAAACAGTTACTTTTCGACATTTTTTTGCAAACAAAAATTCATTTTAGTTTTTTTAAATACAATATATGTATATATGTGTTTGTTTTATAATTTCAATTCATTTTATATATAAATATGTGCCTAAAAATATTTGTATGTGAATCAGAGATGACAACGACAAGAGAGGAGAAACAACAAGAACGGGTCGAAATGTACACCTTTGTACATGAGTGGGAGGCTCACAAGAGCAAGAGGGAGATTTTTATTCACCATATTACACCAAAGACATGTGCCCTTTTGAGGGATGTTTGTCTCCTCAAGTTTTATGAGGAGGGTACATCCCTGAGGGGGAACTCTCCATTGTTACAACAATTGATCTATCATTGGGATTATGGTCAATAGGCATTCAGGTCGGTCTTGATATGTGGTATCATTACACGAAGGAGGACTTTTATTTCATCACTAGGTTGTCTAGGAGGGGGGAGATTTGGCCCTAGTTCCTTTATCTACCACATGGTGTTGCAGAAGAGACCCAATTGGCATATGTGTAGAGATATTTTAGTCTGAATATTCTTTTTGCTTCGGGATTCCAGGTTTGTGGTGGTTAGATGCAAATGGATTCATTTCATAGAGAGGAGTTTAGGTGAATGTGTCTTATTATCATGACACAATCACTCTTTACCTATGATGGGTAACACATTAGTTTCCCTTTGATGCATTATGTATATAGTTTAGTGTGGAGACCTCGATTGATTAGGTGGAGGAAGATGTTTTTGAGAGTGTTTCGTTTTGTGTTGGATCATTGTTGTGTTTTTTTCATTGGAAGGATATTCTTCCCATTTGTATCAAAGTTATTTACATTGTTTTTTGAGAGGGTTCATGCCACTCAGCCATGAGTACCCTAATTTCCTACTAGGACTATGTTTGATGTGCATATGTGCATGTGGGGGAAATTGTCTCCCAAGAGGGGCCAGCCTGAGTTGCGTACTTCAATGGGTAGGGAGGTATGCGATTTTTTGGTTGGAGAGGAAAATATTGTTCTCAATATTTTACAGTACCCATCCACATGGATGGATTCGATAGGATGTACAAATATCCTATTTACATTATTCGAGCCACCGGATGAGAGAGGTAATATTATCCTTATGTTTTGATAAATCTAGTTGCATATTTTTATGTCTTATTTAATGTACATGTAATTTATTCTAACATTTTGTTTGAATTATCTGATAATTATTATCTATTGTTTTGAAAATATTAACACATGTGATGGGGATGTGCCTCCCTAATATGATGAGGATATGGAGGAGGTATCAAATCATCATGCAACACATAGACCCTACATTCCACACATGTTAGATTAGAGAGTCTGGATAGAGGTGGAAAATTTCCTATGTGGTGTTATGGTTAATCATGGAGTGGTACCCACACTGGTTCAAAACATATTAGAGGTACTAGAGTTGTCTATGGTTTGAACGACACTACCCAGTGACATAAATTTATTGATTCGTCATATTTCTGATGTCGTCAACCTCTTCAAGAGTTTGAGGGATCATGCTCATGCTTCTCATGATTCTACTCCATCTGGCTCATCACCAAACCGATCCACATCCTCTACTCCACCACATGGTCCTCCTCCCTCTCTTGCTTCTCCTCCACATGTGTATACACCATCCACCAATCCTCATGTTTCCCCTTCACAAGTGTCTTCACCATCCACGCCCAATCCTCCTCCACCTATCCATGGATCCTCAACTTATCCTCCACTTGTGCCACCATCCATCGATCCTCCTCCTCCTCCACTTATGTCACTATCCATCGATCCTCCTTATTTGCCTCCACATGTGTCACCCTCCATCGATCCTCCTCCTCCTCCTACACATGTGTAACAATAAATATGTTGTGGACATTGTGTTCACATATGGTGCTGTACATGATCTTGATCCTAGTGAAGAGACATTTGAGAATGCAGTTGCATCAATTATTTTTGAAACAAGTACCGATACACATGCCTCTACTTCTATTAGCAAAGGCATTGATGCCTCTATGTTAATCCCTAGACAAAGCTCCATGTTAAGTATAAAACTCCTTATTAATAATTACATATTTAATTATTACATTTCTAGTGTTACATGTGTATGTAGGCTAGAACCCTTCATTGTACCATTTCATTATAATTGTACCATTTGTCTCCTACACACACACACATACACCAAGGAGACCTAGTCTTAGGATCATCTTATGTTGCCTCATCTTGTCTTCAGAGTTGGATATATAATTAAAGGATGTTTCCCCCTCGAAGTGCACTATATTCATTGACTTTTTGTTATTTTTAAGGCATTGGATCATAACATTTGGTTTCAGAGCATTGATCCCACGTTTTGTTTTCCTCAAGCAAACCATCTTGGCATTTTCGCTTTAACTTAATTTTTGGGATATTTTAGAAAGAAATATTTTGAGGATACCGAGGCATGATATAAAATAATAAGTGGTCAAAATTTCAAGTTTTTGTTCGGGAGTTAGGTTTTGTGACTAGTCATGAAATTAGTCTCAAACAAGTCATTTTTTTATATTTTCACTATAAAACGTTTTCTGTGAAGTTTCAAAATTTGAAAATTTTAGAATATTAAGGAGACATATCGAATCACCCATGTAGAAATTTTTTGATTCTAACTCATTATAAGTTATGATATATATCTTGTGTAAGTTTATATTTTTTACTGATCTTGAAATTAGTCTTAAACAAGTCATTTTGGTACTCTTGATACAACTTTTTATTAGTAAAGGTGAAAAGTGTGAAATTTTGAGGAGTTTAAGAAATATTATCATAGTAATATAGGGAAAAATATTAGACTCAAAATGGTTCAAATTTCAAATATATATTAGGACAGATATCAACCATCCAAAAAGTCTCCAAATTAGGGGTTTAAAGGTATGCAGCTTACAATTGGCATAACCTTTTACTGGAATATTTGTTTTTGGTTATCCATAATTTGTGATAAAGATGAAAAGGAGGAGAATTCTTATTTTATAAAATTTCAAGAGGTATTTCAAGAATTTATACTCTTAGTAAGCCTTTAGAGAGCTCACACATGACATCTGAAGAAAACGAAGACTTCGAAAACAGGCTATCCCAATTGAAGAACCAAGCTCATGAAATGAGTGGTAGTGTATTGAAACATGTAGATTTATCACATTCCCAAGAAACACTTAAAAAGGAAATGGATAATAAGATGGAATAATTGTGAAATTCCATGTCAACCGACAACCATCCTGTTATGTACCCTAGATGAGATATTTTCTCAAAGATATATCATGACACAAGGAAATCATGAAAATGTAGAAGAAATAAAGATGGAGTCCCAAAATCATGACTATTCATCACTTCAATATCCACATCATTGAGGTTTCAATGTGGCACCAAGGAACTACTTCATTCTGAAGATCGATATGCAGAATTTTGATGGTAAAGATCCTATAACATGGATATTGTAGATGGAGTAATTCTTTGATCTATACCAAGTTCCAAGATTACAGAAGGTACATATTGCATCCTTATATTTAGAAAATGATCATTTTTTTTTGGCATAAATGGCTTTGTGAAAGAAAAAGGAATTCTATTATCTCTTGGTCCATTTTTATAGATGAATTGACATCACATTATGAGGATATTAAGAGAAATATATTATTTAGTCAATTGATAAATCTTCAGCAAAAACTTCCAATTATAGATAACATTCAACAATTCCAAAAACTCAGTCTTAGGGTAAAGAAAATTCCTATGGATAATTTGTTAGATATATTTATGCACATTTTAAAGTAGAACGTTCAACATGAGGTGTGTCCTTTCGAACCTAAATCCCTAGAGAAATTTTTTAGTATGGAAAGGAAAGTGGAAACCAAAAATATGGCTACTAGAAGGGTGGCCACAAGAAACTATAGAGAGCACCATGTTCCCTGTCCTAACCTCACTCAACCAACAAGGTTGAAACCTCAACAAATGGATGAAATAAGAGCAAAGGGATTGTGTTTCAATTGTGATAGAAAGTAGAATAAAAGGAATACATATAGTTAGAAGAAATTATTCTACATAGACTTTGAAGAGGAAGAAGATCAAGAATTGGAACCATCATAAGATCTAGATATAGCGAGACTACTCCAACAATATATTATCATGCATTGGATGGAATTATTACTTCACAAACCCTTATGTTAAAAGGATACATAAAAAATAAAAAGGTAATAGTATTTATTGATTCTATAAGTGCCCATAACTTTATCAATTACAAATTACAAAATATCTTAATTGCTTTGTATTTTCAACACCAAAGTTTCAAGTAATGATTGCAAATGGAGGTACCATAAATTGTTCTAGGAAGTTTCAGAGTATTAATCTCATTATGGGGGATTAGTGTTTGGATAGTCTCATGACTTCATCCAAATGGGTGGTGTTGATGTTGTCTTAGAAGTCCAATGGTTACAATCATTGAGAATAGTGGCCCTTAATTTTCAATATCTTTTCATAATATTTTCTTCATATTGAAAGGAAATTGAGATTAGAGGTATCCAAGGGAAACCCTATAAGGTGCTAAGCTCTAATAGTATGATTAAATTACTCAAAAAGGGACACCGGTGTAATTGCACAATTGCGCCCACTAGATGTTCAAACATCTATATCTTCTACTACAGGGGATCTCCAAATGGTTATCAACAACCATTCCAATGTATTTGGAGAGATGCCTAAGGGTCTTCCACTTTCTCGAGATCATGATCATGATATTCATTTGCAATGTGAAAGTGTATCACCTAACATTAAGCCTTATAACTATCCATATGCATAGAAGAGTGAGATTGAGCATTGATGGGTGTTCTGTATGCACTAAATCCCTCAATTAAATTTTCAACCCGAGGTAAGTAAACTTAGAGTTGTAGCATTATATATGCTAAGGAAGAAAAGTTAATGGAAGTGTGTCTTAACGAAGGAGATGATATATCTAAGGGTTAATATACTTAATAAATGACTGTTTCATTCTTATCAAAGCAAATCCTATTAATGAACTTGAACTATTTACCCTAAGTAGATTCAAAAAATGAATCGATGGATTATTCCTAAAGAATCAAATCAAACCCTAATTTGAAAAAGTTAATCTATTCAACCTAATGAGAAACAACAAGAAAATTACTTTTGATATTTTATCTTTCAGCAAATAATCAATCAAACAACTAACCTATCAAAACTATTCAACAAGTAAACTCTATTCTTAAAAAAGAATTCTTAATCATTTCTGTTTTGCAAAGGAGAAATCTTAACCTACTTAATATAAAAACATCATGATTGTATTAAAAAATTAATCAAAAATATTCTGAATTTGTAATAATAGGAAATTCAAAGATGATGACTATGTCTTCGGTGCCTAATAACATCACGATGACATCTGACAATTAGTGATATCTCAAGAGGGATTAATTCAATGTTGAATTCTACAGAGAAATTAAGTGAATCAAGAAATCTAATGAAAGATTTGCCATCATAGAATAAACATTAAATATCCTGAAAATCCATGTGATCTCTAAATTTCATGCATCAATCATTGATGATTAAAAACACCCTTATACTAATTTAAACACACTCTTATGATAACTCAATTAAATTTACAAGATTATAAACTTATGACTAAAAATATTAACTCAAATTCAATCTTCTAATAAAAATTGCAATTCACATCTAGAACTGAGATTTTAGAATTTAAACTGGGCTAATCCTATCTTTAAAACTCATATTTCAAACTAACATGCTTGTAAAAACATAATCCAAAATCTAATTCCATCTATCATATTAAAACAAGATTGATAAACAAAATAGATCTATGAACACATAACTGAACTAAGAATGAAATCAACTAATAAAACTTGCAATTATTTATCCGTCGAAGCTTATAAAAGAAACTCTATCTAAACTAATCCTTTGTTCTAAATACTACTTTGTTTTAACTTGCAGAAACTAATTTCAAACTATAGAACATCATCTAAGTTAGTATCTTGCAAGCCAACTATTAAGAGCTAAGAGATATAACATGACAAATAACTATATCTTATAAGTAATCTACAAAAGAGAAATTAGACAATTAAATTATAAACAACAAACACAGTATTTAAAAATACAAAATACATATAACATAGAAATGAAGTGAATTATAGCTACACAAATGAAACACATGATCTATCTATCTAAACAATCATCCAAACCACTGGTGGGTGCCCCAACAGGTCGTGGCTACTCCTCAACAGTGAAACGTAAGCTCAAATCAACACAATTCTCTCATTGATTAAAAAAATCACAGTCTGAACATAAGTTTGCAAATATGTCTCAATTACATAATGAAACATTTTCTTAAACTTTTGTCTTGTGGTTTGACCACTACTGGTGGTATTTATAGTGAATTATAGTTCGTGAGGTCGACCACTGGAAGGGTTGACCTCCTCTAAAAATTGAAACTTCCATTAAAATCTCTCTAACAACTTTGGCTTCTTGAAACTGGATGAGCCACTCAACGATTAACATAACTGCCTAATCTGATATGTCATGAGATTTGTAGATGGAGGCCATGAGGGGGCACAAAACCCAGGTTGTTGATTCACCCATCACAGGCCACCAATGTGCCAACCACCAACTCGCCTGCGCTCCAAGTGTTGGATCGCATACCGGATGGAGTGTCAGATTGTGTACCAGATGGGGTGCTAGATGAAGTGTCAAATGAGCTACCAGATGGAGGATCGGAGTGTTAATTCTTCCTGTTACATGCAGATCACACATTAGATCCTCATAAACATCAAATCGAACTAAATTTAACTCAAAACCATTGCAAAACATTGATTTCACATACCTGTTATAAATCCATGATGATTTGATACAAAATCCTTCGAAAACTCCTTCAAAATGGTCAATAACATATATAATACTGGTGCAAAAAGGATTCAACCATCACAACAAAAAAAACAAAATACGAGCCCAAAATTACCCCCACGCCTAAGGATTTGTAGGTCCCACTAAAAAAAAAATGAATTACCCAACATGACTAGACTTGTTGAGGAGGGGATGGATTAACTTTAGAAGCTTCTTGTCCTGAAGACTTTGTGTTGGATCTCTTGCGATGTTTCAATTGTGCACAGAGGCTACAATTTTAATTGGACATTTGATCAACCAATCTTTGGAGGGAATTCACTTTTGCTTGTAATACTGCATTGTCTTGGTGGAGATGCCTATCCATAGTATTTCACTCTTCCAAATGTTGCAACAACTGAACATTTTATTGTTGTAATTTCTCAATAATGGGAGTATGATCAGATGTCTCATAGGAGGGCTTGGATCCCTTGATGGATGTAGAGGATATATCAGTTTTGGAAACTGGTGTAGGCATCTATGAGGTAGGAGTAACAGAGGTTTTATGAGAGGGAATAGGTTCAGATTTTACTTCTCTATCAGGCTCCAACTATTCTGCAAAAACTTCGCTAAGTATTTTATGGGGGATTTCAATATCGGAAGATACTTGGATAGGATATGAAGTGCTTGGGGGTTTTACATTAGGATTTCCACTTGCACTTCTGGTACTTTTCTGAAAAGATCCTCCTTTGAATCGATTGGATCCTCTTCTATTTGTAGGGACTACATGGAAATCTTGTTGAATTGTCTCTTGTAACTTCTTGGGTTGAGGATCAATAGATGTTGAGGGCATTGGAGAATTAGCAATAAGATTTTTAGTTTTCTTTCCCAATGAGGCTGCAGGGGAATCAACAAGTTTCTTGGTCTTTTGTTCAGGCAGAGAGATAGCTTGAGTAGTATGGTTTGGAGTCTTTGGAGAATGAGGCTTGGATGGAGTAATAGTCCCTAAATCAAGTGATTTATTGTTGGTCTTGATTGTGAGACGGGGATCTGAAAATCGATAGATGAATTCATCCCATGTCTTCCCCTATTTTGTCAACTCAGTTATGAAAATAAATTTGATGAGTTCATGGTGGAATAAACTGTTATGAGGATTGGCCACATTTTTTTGTACTTTGGAAGACATTTTCTCAAGACTTTTCAAGAATTAAAAAGGAAAATTCAAGGGCTTGTTAAATTGGAAATGAGATAACAAACGGAAATGGAAAGCTTTGAAAATAGAGTATATACCTTCACAAGTGACAATTCTGGTAATGAATATTAGGGGGTTAATCATCTCATATTTAATCCATTCTTTGGAGTACCCCTTAGCTCCAGAAACATTCTGAAACTCATGCTTGAAAACTCTGTTGTAGCTTGGCCATGGCAATTGGTGGTTCTTGAACCAACAATATCCAAACCGTGGCAGCTTCGTGGCTAAGGCAATTGACTCCTCAGAGACCAAGAAGGCCAGAGACCCCACACACACCATCCTACCATCAAACTCGAGGGTGAATTTCAGTGAAACACCATCATTGTGGCCCTGTAGACAGGCCAAGAATGGTCCCCACCCTGCGCGAAGGAAGACCTCCCTACACTCTATGAATTCGGGGATGGCCAAGATATCGACATAGGAGGAAGGATCATATCATTTGGGCATGTTTATAGTGAGGAGGATGAGAAAAGGAGAGGAATTGGGAAGAGGAGAAAAATTAGGCAGAGGATGAGCACGACACAACAAGCATGCATGTGTGAAATGGAAATTGGAACTAACCCTCCGATTTTTAATGTGCTCAAGGTGGAAACAGTTGAATTAATGGGAGAATTCATCACACATGATTTCCATGTGTGACTATGACTGCATCAATTTTGAATTCGAAGGGTTTCTTTTGGAGACAATTTTAATTATGAGAGAATTAGATCAATGTCCAAGTCTTCGACTTGGACATTTGATCATAAAAATGCATTTAGAGACTGTATAATTTAATTATCAAATTCCATTTAATCCATCTCATATTACTAACGAATAGGTAGATCAATTAAAACAATATATGTTTACCTTCAATCGTGGTCACTTACAGTGTGTGTGCACCTCATTCAGTCATCCACATGGCACCCCATATGGTCTTCCAAATGGAACTCCATATGGCACTCCATTTGGAACTCAATATGGTACTCCTGTGCAAAATTGAAGTTGTTTGTATTGTAATGGATGTTTATCCATAGAATTCATCTTAAGCACTTCTGACAGCCATGGTGAACAGGAGCAGAGACAGGATAAGAGTGTTCCACTGTTACTTACTTTGTCATCGTGATTACACATTATAACAATATGTTCCTCTATTTCAAGGCATGTAATACAAGTCTGTAATGAAAAGTTTGTAAAAAAAAACAGTTAAGTGGTCTGTCGAAGAAATGACAACAAATTTATAACACACAATGAATTTAGCATTTCAATAAAAAATAACTGTTGATATAATAGCCCATATCATGAAAAAAATATAAATAAATTTTTACAAAGATTCTACTTATTCTTCTCATGGATTATAGATAGGAAGTATTTTCATTTGTCATCTCATGAAACCCCTCCCCCATTCCTAAGTATTGTGACACCTCACAATAAAAATATAGGAAACTAGTCAATTCTCCCAATAGCCGTAAGATTTACAGCTTGTTAAGTGTAGAGATAAGTTTCACATATCGCTCTGACGAGACGGTTAGAATATGGCCCCACCTATAGGATAGAACATCCTACATATAGTTAAGAAGAGGTAGGTGAGATAGTTTTAAGATAGTCTCAAATTTAGTTCCCAATGGAAAATTTATGGAGTTCATTAACCTTATCTTAACCATACATACTTCTTGTCATATTTGTCTACAAGTAATGTTGTACATCAGGACAAGTTTAATATTTAGGAATTTCTTATTTTTTTTCATATTATCATCCTCGCTAGGTAGAATTCCCCGCTGCCAGCAAGCCTGTTCAGTACTACAACAGGCGTATTGTTGGCATAGGGGCAGGCCCAGGGTTCAATGCTACAATAGCACACGAAAAAAACATAACTACTGGCCCTTTCGGCAACACCTGTGAAGCAGATGAAGTCTCACTCGAGGTAGAGGCAGGGGTGGTTGCAGGATTCCAGTGTCTACAACCTTAGCTGGGACACAGATCTGTGACTATAACACCTTAACAGGGCACTTAGAAATTATAGTTCATCAATATCCAATCTTAGTTTACAGTGCAATTAAACCCTAATTATAGAGGATTGCAGTATTTAACCAGATCTACTATATTAAATCACTAATCACATCCACATAGGCCATATCTAGTATTCATCCATAATATTAAGCACATAACATTAACATATCTATCTACCATTCATCTATATCGAAGCACTAAGAAAATTAACATATAAACACATCAATACATCGAACAAATTAGAGAAACATAGCATGTACATGGTTCACCCCCACCCTGGGGCTACGTCCACCAACTCTTCGTCTTATTTATTAAATTATTCAATCAATTACATGCACAGAGCCACAAAAACCCTAATCCACAGAGGACAAGAGATTTTCGCACCTCTCTAGATACTCCTTCCCTGGGCTAGGTTACAACACTAAGCCTCTTCTCAATCTCTTAAACTCTCTTGCACTGAGCTCTGCAAGCCTCATATAATCTGCACAAAAGAAATATCCACTCAACACTTTGCACTTTCAATCACATAGATCAAACTACTTCCTACATCGCTCAACCTTCTGTTTATACTTTACAAAATAGGCCTAGGCATGGGTAAACCCATGAGCCGACATCCCCATACCCATTACATAATCCTGAATCCCAAAAAGGGCCCTAAAAGGGGCCGAGATCTCGTGATCTCCACTTTGTCTTGTGCTCCACCTTTGACAGTCTGTCAAAGTCCCAAAAATAGGTCAAACCTGACCAAGGATCCTCAAAACTTGGTCAAGGGCCAACGAGCCCCCAAAACTCACCTGTGACTCGTCCCGAGTCACTCTAATCTGGGTAGCTCAATTTTGAAATCCTTGATATTGGCTCAATATGCTTCGACTTGTTGTTGTGCCACGACCTCCTGTTCAGTGAAATATTGTATGATTTCTTAGTTGACAGGTCCCTCTAGGTATTGTTCAGCTGTAGTGATGACTTGCTCCAGTTCTTCTCCTCGACCTTCGATCTTTGTGAAAATTTGGTAAACCTCATCCTGTACAGGTTGGAGCCTCTAAGTCACTTCCTTGACTTTTCTCTGAATGATATGGACCTGCTGCTAGGCAGTGCGCTGCTCTTGGGATTGCTTCATTCTTTCAATAGCTGACAGGAGCTTCAACTGTGCCTGTATTGTTTCTTCTTGATACTTTGCCTCTTGGAGCTATGACTCAAGTTTCTCCAGTTATTGATTCTCAGTGAGTCTCTCATACGTCTAGGCACTACGATCACTCAATTTCTTGCATTCCATGGAGAGGCACTTGATTATTTCAACTGCGCTTTGGGTAGTTGCTTCTCTTTGATCCCTTACATCCTTCGGAGTGTCGGGAACTATGCAGAGCTCTAAGTATATTATTTGTTGTTGTAGTTGTTGGATAGGTTCTGCGAGCTACTCTATTTGATGCGTGACTTGGTCTTCTGCCTGTGGTTCTAAGCTTGTCATCGAGCGAAGTTCTCTATTGACTGCTTCTTTCATTTTGAGTTTCTCTGCAATAAACTATTCATTTTCTTGCTAAATCTATGCTTTCTCTTTTTCAAACTTCATCTGGAGAGCAACCTTCTCCTACTATGCAAGTTGACGTTGTTATACAAGTACTCTTTGCACTTGCTTCAAGGCCTAGGTGGCTTGTTATGTTTCTTCTTGTGATCGATGAAGGCAAGCTTCGGTTGCATCTGCTTTTCAGTGGAGTTGGGCTGGATCATCTCCCAACTCTAGTTCTCCCAATGGCAGGGGCGCAATGGACACTGTGCAACTGGACTGAACGACCTGTTGTACCCCTCGGAGTTCGACCTCAATTCTGTTGTACATTTCCTCCTTCTTGGCTTCTTGTTTCTAAATGATTTCTTGCAAGGCATCGTTTAGGGCTGCTATGATGAAGTACAAATCATCAGTAGTGAGTACAGTCTGCATCTTGGTCATGGTGGCTCTGGATTTCTTCCAGGAATAAGGTTTCGAGTGAGAACCCTTCCTCTTCTTTAGGGGATCGGTCTCATCTCTAGGAAATGTTACTTCACCTTGTTTCTTTTCAACTTCTTTGTCATTTAATTCTTCTACTTCATCATCAACCCCTCAGTCAGGTGATACTGAAGCAGTCTTTCCTGAGGTGCTGCTTAAGTCTTGGACCTCTTCAGTCTTCTTCCTTCTGTTGGGTCCAAGTGTATCATGTTCTTTATGCGTGGTCTATGGGATGTCATGGTTAGAAATATCTGTAGGGTCTGCGGGAATAAGGAGGTCTGTTGACCAGTCCTTAGTGATCTCCTCAAGGTCCTCTTCCATGAGATTGTAGTACGACTGAAGCTCCTCCTTATTCTCATCTGCTTGCACGGTAATGTAGATGAAGTGTTGATCTAGGAGGAACTTCATTAGGGGTCAGAACCTCTATAGGGAATTTGGAGTCATGTGAGGTTCAACTTCGATGTCTCTCTTCAGCTGGAGGTCATATATGTGAAGAATAATGTTCGACTGCCACTTTTTTCTTATATTGCTCGAGTACCAGAGCATGTTGAACTTCGCAGCAAGCGGCGCAAATGACTCGATGTCGAGGAAGGTCACACCTTCCGAAATTTCCCAAGAAAAAAATGCGATGAGGATTAGGAGCCAACTAAAATGGAATTCATAGCCCTTATCCTGTGCTTCACGGTAGTCTAGTTCAAGATAATTAACTAGGTACTTCACCCAGTTCATCTTTATACTTTCCACGCACTTCCCTACAAGGTCAATGAGAAAGCATGTGACCTGCATGGGTCAGTTCTTCCTTACTAACTTTCCTGCAATTAATTGGCATGCTAGGCGCACTGAACCATTCTATATGGAAGATACCTTGTAGCCTCGCATCCCCTTCTCAACATCGTCCATTTGTTGTGCTAATGTGCGATCTGTGGCTTTTCCTGGGTAGTAGTCCTACAGGCCGGGTCCTTGCATACTCAATCCTATGATCCTATGGATCAACGTCAGATCGAATGTGATACGACGATCGAGCCATAAGTAGCCACCATGGTAACATGAAAGTAGTATCTTGACACATGCGTTAACTTCCTGGTGCCTTCCGAAGTGTGGGATTTTCATTACATTCAGTAGGGTGGACTATGTAAGGTTCATCATCCATGGCTGGGGGATTATCTTTGAATTCTTCCCCTTCATCTTGGTCAAGTATTTTTATGGGGCGAGCATGCTATGGTTCTTTCAAACTTCGAGGTTGAAGTCACTAAAATTTAACGCTACGATCATGTCCTGTTCTGCTCTCACTGCGCGTATCCCCTTCGGAAGGTATGCAGTAACCATGGTGTACTCAAAATCTCTTGGCACGCTATTTTGACTCACTGCATCATCCAGAGGTGGGATGTAATCGAGAAATATGGTCGGGATCAGCTTCGCATTTTCTAGGTCATCTCTATGCTTGGTTCTCTTCTTTGTTGTTGGTCGGGATGGTCCGGATCCACGAGAAGTCAACATAGAGGCTTTCACTCCTCTCGTCAACGACGCTTGTACACCCACATTCATTACTCTTTCAGTCATGAGGTCAATGTGTACCTCCTTCAAAGAATCTTTGACTGCTCTAAGTTCTTCGGAAATACACGCATGTGGTTGAATCTCTCGGGTTTGAAGAGTAACTAGTCGATGCAATGGGATGGATGGTGATAGCACGATGATCACTATGTGGAATCAACTAATCTGCGGGCTAAATTCATGGTTAGAAAAATTGTTCTCGGTGCAAGTTTCGATGGAATAAATAGATAACGAAGAAACAGATCTCTCCAATGGGCGAGAAGCCTCCATTAACTTAGTTATGTCCAATACGGCATGGTCCCAATGGTCTGATGTCGATTTGTCTGGCCATAAATGCCTTTCTACACATTCGGGGTGTTTGTCTAACGGTTATACTGTTCCCAACAGATATATTGCTTCACTATGGTGGAGTTCCATGTGACACTGTTCTGATATCCCAACGAAGTTCCTGTTTTGTAAATTTTCCCTTTGCGAAGTTCCCTCTGGAACCTTCTGTAACTTTTCGATCTTTTCTCTCTTCTTGCTGAGATTTCAAGCCTTCTTTCCAGTGAGCTTCATTTCTTTATTCCTCTTTCCATTCTGATTCTTGTCTTCTTTTTGCATAGTAACTTCACACTGTTGAGACTCTTTCCTAAGATTCAAGGGTAATACTTCTTCTCTATTTGGGATAGGTACTTCAGTCTTCTGCAAATCTTCTTGTGTTCTTGCAATTTCGACATCCATGTCTCTAGTCCTGAGTAGCTTTGATCTATTCTCTTGTTCTTCAATCAGCTGTGCGATCCTCCTAGTCATGAAATATTTCAACTCTTGCTTCTTCTTCTCTAAGAATTCTTCTTCCTTCCTTTTGTCTTGATCTCTTTCAATCCAAGTTTTTCCTAGTAACATAGCAAATGGGCCGTTTTTCTCAGTAAATTTAACAACCTCAAAATCTTCCTTTGTCGAAGTTCCATTGGCATTCATAGATATCTATGTGATCTTTCCACATAGGGTTATCAATTTTCCTCTGAATAATCCTATTCCTCCAAATGAAAGAATCATAGCAGGCTCCCCTAAAAGTTCCCAAGTTCTTTCTGTCATGATATTCACCCGTGTTTCCTCATCCAGAACACAGTCAATGTTGAAGTCTCCTATTCTTGCTCCAATGCATTCTTTTTCTTTGAATATATTTGATAAGATAATATGTCGGTGGTCATTTAGGGTTTATTTCATCTGTAGAAATACTTTCTCTGATTCATTCTGGGGTTCTTCCATAATCTTAGTTTTTGGATCTGCCTTAGGGTTTTCTTGGTTCATATTCATTCTTTCAACCTTATAAATAATTCTAGGGCATTCCAATACTTCATGGTCCATAGCTCTACAACAAATACAACTAGATCTTCTACCAGGGCATTCCTTATCCATATGTCTCAGTCTTCTACAACTGTAACGAAGGGTTAATCCTCGTTTTCTTTTAAATGATCCCCAACCTTTCTTGTATTGCACACTAGGATCATAGTAGCTAACTTGCAAAAAAATCTTTCTAGGATCCTGCATCCATTTGTTAGTCCAAACATTCTCTTTATGAATAGGTATAACATATCTTTCACTATTCTTATCAGATCTACTCATATCAAATCTTCGTTCATCTATCAGTTCCCTAGTTTTCAAGCTAGGACAAATCTTATCAAACATACCTAGATCCAAACTTTAGAAACAAAAATTTCCACTAATATTATCTTCAGCAGAGCACAAATCTTCCAGATCTAAAAAATTTCACTATTCTTACCTTTATCAGAGCACAGAGCTTGAAAATCTTACCTCTTTAAGAAAAAATTCTCACTTTTACCTTTCTCAGAGCACAAAGCTTTCAGATCTTACCTCTTTTCTTCAGATCTGACCCTTCTTCTTGGCACAGAGCTTCATAGGTCAAGTGGAATGTTGTGAACTAGGGAAACAAATCTATGCATAGAGCTTTCACAGTTTTAGGTTGGATCTTCGCACAAAGCGTATTCTTCCTCAGTTCTCAACAATCACAGTTTCGTTCCCAACAACGAAACCATTTGTTTGCACAGGGGAAGACCCAGGGTTCAACGCTACAAAAATGCACCAACAAAACCCTAACTACCATCCCTTTTGGGAACACCTGCGAAGCATATGAAGTCTCACCCGAGGTAGAGGCAGGGGTGGTTGTAGGACTCCAGTGTCTACAACCTTAGCTGGGACATAGATCTGTGACTGCAACACCTTAACAGGGAACTTAGCAATTATAGTTCATCAATATCCAATGTTAGTTTACAACAAAGTTAAGCCCTAATTACATAGCATTGCAATATTTAACCAGATATACTATATTCAAGCACTAAGCACATCCACATAGGCCATATCTAGTATTCATCCATACTATTAAGAACATAGCATTAACATATGTATCTACCATTCATCTATATCGAAGAAATAAGCAAATTAACATATAAACACATCAATACATTGCACAAAGAAGAGAAACACAACATGTATGTGGTTCAACCCCACCTTGGGGCTGTGTCCACCAAATCTTCATCTTCTTTATTAGCTTCTTCAATAAGTTACATGCACAGAGCCACAAAAACCATACTCCACAGAGGACAGGAGATCTGCGCACCTCACTAGATCCTCCTTCCCTAGGCTAGGTTACATCACTAAGCCTCTTCTCAATCTCTTACACTCACTTTCAATGAGCTCTACAAGCCTCATACAGTATGCACAAAAGAAATCTCCACTCATCACTTATCACTTTCGATCACATAGATCGAACTACTTCCTACATCGCTCAGCCTTCTATTTATACTTTGCAAAATAGGCCTAAGCATGGGTAAACCCATGGGATGACATCCCCATACCCATTACATAATCTTGAATCCCAAAAAGGGACCTAAAAGGGGCCGATATTCTACGATCTACGCATTGTCTTGTGCTCCGCCTTTGACTGCCTGTCAAAGTCCCAAAAATAGGTCAAACCCGACCAAGGATCCTCAAAACTTGGTCAAGGGCCAACACTTACCTATTCATACCACATTTTGGTACCCACTTCCAACAGACCTATCCAGTATCTCGACAGGTTAGCCTATTACATCCTCAAACACTAGCCCACCATCTTTTAATATTTTAATATATCGATTTCTATGTGTAAGAAGATGGGGGTACAACTTTGAATTTTATTTTTATTTTTTTCTTCTCTTTTTTAGATTGGGATGGTATTTATGATAGAGGATGTATCTCCTTTATGTATTACTTAGAAATTGTCCTGATGTAAGGGATAATTAAGAGGATGTAGCCTAACTAAATATATGGTATAATCAATCATTTTTAGTGTGTAGTGGATGGTACCAATGGGAAAGAACAGAAAGGTATCTTTAGGCTCAACTCACTTTCTTCTTTTTTTAAGTTATTGTGATGTTTCCATGGCTAACCGAAAATCATACCTCCTTGTTACTCTTTAATAAAGATACCTTACTCACTTACTCAGGGTTCTTAGGGAAATTGCATGAGTAACCTCTAAGTTTGATGGTCAAGGTATCACTTCCTTATATCCTCTAGTGGTGAAGGTTTAAGAGAAACTGCCATTAAATATGCCTTGAGAAAAAGAAGATGGAAATCTTTGAAAAAATGTGGCTAATTACCACAAGTCATTATTCAATTGATGCTTAGCAGACAACAAGGTTTAAATATAGAAATATTTTGAAGTAAAATGCTTCCCTTTATGTCTTCTTGAAATTGTCCACTCCTGGTGAAATAAATACCTACAAAAATATGTAGAATTGTCTATCAACATACTTCAAAATTATTTACATATGTACAGTCAAAAAATTCAGAAAAAAATCAAGAACAACGGGAAAACTTCCCCATATACCAAGGCCATTGCCTTGTCAATTTACATGACCTGTAGAAAATATTCTTTGGAAATGGGTCTGTGATAATTTTTGAGTCAATGTCCATTTACTACGAAGGAGACTTGTCCATCGTCAATTGTTTTGATTTTAACAGCCACATTGTCATACACGGTGACTACCTCGTAAGGAACCAACCACCGAGTGGTAAGTTTTCCTTTGAAATTTTTAAATCAAGAGTCAAACAACAAATCCCAATCACCAGGTTGGAAGTGTTTCTTCTTAATAAACTTGTCATGCCACTTGCTCCTCTGGTTTTGGACTAATATTGTTCGTTGGATAGCATCTTTCTTAATCTCATCCAACTCATTTAATTGTAGGGCTCATTGCTTTTGAGCCTCATCTAAGTTTAATCCCAATTCTGCAGCAATACGAAAGGTCCTTACCTGGAATTCTATTGGTAGAAGTACTTGTTTCCGATACACTAGCTCATAAGGGGTATGCCCAATGGTGTTTCTCCAGGTGGTATGATATGCCCACAAAGCCTCTGAAAGCCTATGAACCCAATCCCGATGATGCAATTTAATATTCTTTCTTAAGATAGCTTCTAGAAATTTGTTTGTGGACTCTACCTGAACATTATCTTGTGGCTAATATGGAGAAGTTTGGCAATTCTTGATCCCATATTTCTCTATTAATTCTCTCATCAACTTGGAATTGAATTGAGTTCCTTGGTCTGTAACAATTTCACAAGGAACACCAAAGAGGGTAAAGATGTCTTCATCAATGAATTTGACAACAAATTTTTCAGTAGCCCTGAATATGGATTTTTATTCTACCCACTTGGTGACATAATCTGTACAAACCAAAATATATTTTTTCTTACGAGACATGGGTGAAATTGGTCGTACAAAGTTAAGGGCCCATTTATCGAAAGTTTCTATCAAAACTTGGGCATGCAAGGGAATTTTTTCAGCTGACCTGGGTCTTCCTATCCTTTGATAGTTATCACAAATCCTCACATACTTGGTAGCATCCTTAAAAATGCTAGGCCAATAGTAACCTGATTGTAACACCTTATATGTTGTACGTTTGTTAGAAAAATGGCCACCACATGGTCCATCATGAAAACTTCGTAGGATTTCTGGTATCTCATCTTCCTAGACACATCTACGAATAATCGAGTCTAAACAAGTACGAAAAAGGTCATGGCCAACCCAAGAGTAGTTGGCACTTTGCGTAATAATTCTATGCTTTTCATGAGGTGACAAATGAGATGGAAACTTCCTAGTAGCAAGGTAATTTTCCATATATGCAAACCATGCGGCATTTATAGAGAGGGAAAAAAGGTGCTCATTTGGGAAACTATCATCAATGTGAATATCATCATCCTCATGTTTTATGAGTGAAATAAAATAAGCTACGAAGTTATCCTTTCCAGGTCGGTCAAGGACAATGATATTGAACTCTTGCAATAGCAGGAGCCACATAGTCACTCGGCTATTAGTAATGGGTTTATTCATGAGAAATATAATGGAAGAGTGATCTGTATGTACAAATACTTCGTAACATGTGATGTAGTGGAGAAACTTATTGATACCATGAACTATTGAAAATAATTCCTTTTCGGTAACTATATATTTTAACTCGGCAGGGGACAAGTTATTTCTCACAAAACAAATCGTATAGGACTGATGGTATTCTTTTTGTCCTAATACTCCTCCTATTGCAGTATCGAAGGCATCAATGGATATGTGAAATGGAAGAGACCAATTGGTCCCCCTAAGAAATGGTGCCATAGACAACTTAGATTTCAGAGTTCCAAAGGTGGTTTGACACTACTCAGTCCAAAGAAAATCAACATATTTTATTAACAATCCAAATATGGGTGCAACAATCTTTGTGAAATTTTCAATAAATCGTCGGTAGTATCTAGCATGTCCAAGAAATATTCTCACCTCATTTTGAGTCTTGGGGGGTGGAATTATGATGATGACCTCAATCTTAGCAGGATTGACTTTAATCCCTTCAGATGAAACATGATGTCCTAAGACCACTCCCTCATTCAACAACATTTTACATTTTTCATGACTTAAGTACAGGTTCATTTCTTAGCATTTGATAAGGACTTTTTCTAAATTATCTAAGGCTTCCTGGTAAGTATTTCCATATACTGTAAAGTCATCCATGTATACCTCTACACAATCATGAATAATATCAACAAATATCCCTAGTACTTCTCGTTGAAATGTGACAAGAGAATTACATAATCCAAATGGTAAGACCCTATAGGCATAGGTACCCCAAGGACAAGTGAATGTAGTCTTGTCCTGATCCTTGGGTGCTATGAAAATTTTATTGTACCTGCTATATCCATCTAAAAAGGAGAAGCATTTATTTCCTGACGGGGTATCCAAGACTTGGTCAATGAAAGGAAGAGGAAAATAATCCTTCATAGTGGCCTTGTTAATCTCACGGAAATCAACACAAATTCTCCATTTTCCGGTTACTTTATTTGGAGCCACTACAAGCAAGGATACCCATTTATTGTCGGAGATGGGATAAATAAATCCAAGATTTAATAACTTTTGTATCTCCTCTTTTACTATATCCTTGAGTGTCGAGTCATCCTTCTCTGGGGTTTCCTAACAAGTGTTACTTCCCCCTAGGTATATATGTGATGAATGCATGTGTCAGGGTGTATACCCTTCATGTCAATGTATTCCCAGGAGAATGCCCTTGTTTTTTCTATAAGGACACTTACTAATTTCTTTTCTTGGTCTACATATAGTCTGAAATTTATATGTAGAAATTTCCCTGGACTTATCTTGTATGGCATGGTATAATATGTGGTAGACTCGTATATATTGAAGATAAAAGATGTAGGATACAAAATTGTTGGGTCCAATTATTCCTGAAATTCTTCCCCAAACATGTGTTGGACAACTGAGAGGGGGGGGGGAGGTGAATTATTTGTTACCATTCTTAAACAATTATGCCCATTTTAAACTCTTTACAGAACACTCAATGATGATCACAATAATGCAGGGAGGTAAGCAATAGAATATTCAACATCAATCACACACATGAAATATACAGAGACATATATTTTTTGAGGAAACCCATAAATGGAAAAACCTCTTCTTCTTGATATGATAAGTAATCTTTATTTTTTGTACATTATCATTCTTGGGAGCTCCAACTCCTCTTGAGGCTACAACCTCTGTTTTACAAGTTACAACTTGCTGAGAGCACCAACTCTTTGGTTTCTTTAGCACCCACTAGAAGGAATCACCAACTCCCTGGTTTCTCTAGCAACCACTAGAAGGAAGCACCGACTCCCGGGTTTCTCTAGCACCCACTAGAAGGAAGCACAAACTCCCTGAGTGTTCCAGCACCAACTTCCAGTTACACAGGCACCAACCTGTATAACAGAGAACAATAGTTCACCCTTGTACCACCCTACCACCTTGTTTTTTCTTGCTGCAACCAGATGGAAGCCACAAGTCCCTATGTTTAAGCACCCACTTGAAACTCTGAGGACAAAAATCCTCCCTACCACCCTGAAATATAAATCTTTGCTTACTGAAATTTATTACAATGATACATTATTTAGCAATGGATTACCAGTATCATCACTGCTCTGCTCTTCCTGCATCAATGTCTTCCTGCTCGCATCTTCTTGAGCTTTATGATCTTATGCTATGTCTATGTATGAACACCTCATCTTTCTCTTCTTATCTTAGATATTCATTTATGTTCCTTGCTTCTTCTGCGCTTTATGCTCCGTGTCTTATTTCCATTCTATGTGTTGCGCCTCTTCTATTCATTTCATCTCCTGCACACAACATGATTCTACCCACATGAATCACTCTCAACAACAACCCTCTCTTCTCTGTTCAGTGTATATTTATCATGCCAAGTTTGTGCCTGATCATGCACCTAACTCTTTTTTCTCTCTAGTGATCATTCAGAGATTGTTCTTCATCAGTGGTCATTATCCTGAGATTCTTTGGATTCTCTGGCAGTTACAGTCTTCGACGCTTTTCCATCTGCCAATTTTCTCTATGAGAAGTATTCATCACCCTAAATCTCTTTGAATTCTCTGGTGGTTATACTTAGTGTGTTAATCATCAGTGGGCGTTATGCTAAGATTCATTAGCTTCTCTGGCAGTCAAAACTCTTCATATTCTCTGTCAGTTATAGATAGTCAATTATGGCTTCTTTGGATTCTAAGCCCCTTCCTTCACGTGACCTCTGACAGTGACCACATGCCTATTCTAAAGGCACTTCCCGATTTCTGTCTAGTGAGTGCTGGCTCCATTTCACGATATGACCTTGGGCTATGAGCTTCATGTGACCACGCAATTATGGGCGTGTCCATAGGAAGTTTTAGGGAAATTCACTTTTCTCCCCACAATTCACTACAAACCTCCACGCATCCTTTCTCCAAAATCGTGGTTTCAATTGTGGCCCGCTCACAAAACATTAAGACCCGAGCATGTTCTGGCCTCACAATGGAGCATGACCGTCGATCTCACGATATTTATGGTGCTCCTGAACGAATGGTATAGATATATCCTTTCAAGTCTGTGGACCAGATATCACCTTCCTACATCAACTATTGAGATTTACTTTGTGATCCAGGCTCCGAGAGTTTCAAATCTCAAACCCTATTGCTGTTGACTAGAGATCTTCCAAAATGGAAGATTTGCTGACATCTGTCCTCTTCAATCAATGGATCTTCCTTCTTTCCTTTGTCCATGTGTCATATTTAGTCTCAACGATCAGGTGACATGTGGCCCTCCAAACCAACATACAAGATTGATTTCACCTTTCGGGATTTAGGAGTTTCGATTCTCAAACTTTGCTTTCTCCCAGAGAATTTCACCCGGAGTCCATGATCGAACGACACATTTCCCTTTTCGATCGACGGTCACAATCCATTCGGGTATTCGGAATTTAGAGATTTTGATTCTCAACCCTTTATTTCCTCCATATGTCAATATTACGGAGTTGAAAAGCCTCTGATGTGTGTCCCTCTCAGATTAATGGTCAAGATATCCTCGGGTCTCTAGAATTCATAGATTTCAAATATCAACCCATTCTTTCCTCTAGAGTGATCACCTATTGAGTCAGTCATAAGATGGTGGAGACCGCTTGCTATGGGTTAACGTTTTCACTTACACTATCCTTCCACTATAGTAGATCTATGGATGTGACTGCTCCCGAAGTGATCTTCAGATCGGACGTCTTGTGTCCACTTCAAGTCTTCTACATTCGGGAATTCGGGTATTTGGGCGAGTTTTGGTGGTAAAAATCTCAAAGAAAAACTCCTGGAGTGACATAACTCTTGTGTCACTTGATGACGTGTCGCGAGCCGAGTAGCTTCCACATGTCCCTCTAATTCATGATTTGCATGTACCTGAAATGATGATTTCAACTTGACACTTGTTGTTCTTTGACTGTGCCACGTGTCCTTGATCTGACGGTAAGGATAATATATTAGATCGATGGCTAAGAGTGCCTTCAGACCTTTGTCCTTTGTGACTTCGCAACTTTTGACATTTCTTGGTGGTGAAACTCTTGAAGAAATTATCTCAGAGTGATGTAGCTTGCTTACGTCACTTGTTGACATGGAACGAGCCAATTTCCTCTTGACACTTGTCATCACCTGATTATTCCATGCATATTTGCTGACGTAGTCTGTTGACATGGTCTGCCGACGTGGTCTTCTGACGAGGTCTTCCACTAAGCCCTTTTGCTGACGTGGTCTGCTGACAAACAACCCTGAACCAACGGTCCTCGTGTGTCCTCCAAATCCAATGGTCCTTATTCATTTTAGATTTTTAGGCTTTAGGTATTTCATATCTTAAACATTCTGGAGTGTAACCTCTTTGCGACTTTAAACCTGAAATAAATGTTGTTCATAGATTAGGATCTTAGATCGACAACTTGATCTGTCAGCGTTGTGACTTTGCTATCTTATCATGTCCTTCCACTTGAAGGTGATCCGATGACTGACGAGAATTCACATAATCGAATTCTCAAACATTTTCCTCGCTTATCCTATCCTTCCACTCAAAAGTGATCTAACGGTTGTGAAGTTTCTTAAAATAGATCCACAATCGAGAATGATTACGTAACCATAATCTGTGAGTGTTTTAACTCGTTACCCAGCTCTGCAATGGGAATATGTGCGCTATTAGTGAGTTAACCATAATCGTTGATATTCAAAGATATTAGATCGGATGGTCCTGACTACTTGCGGGATGGGAATAAGCACGATGTTTAATCCTCCTTTCAATATCTGTAATTCATCTGTGATGTAGATTTGGAGATTGCGCATCCGACGAACATGATTTAATCTGACTTAAACTCATTGTTTGTTGGATCAAATGAAATTGTAGATATTTGAAGCTATGATATCTAACAATCTAGATAGATTGCGGGATTGTAACTGACAAGTATTTTAATTCATCTTTCGCTCCCCGCAATTCATTCCTGTCGTTGATCTGTCTTGCAGATACGATGGTATTGATTTGATCTGAGTTTTATCACACCATATATTTTGAGATTTAATATCCATTTTCTTATGTACTGCGCTTTCCTTTCTGAGTTGTGAGCTATGCTTGTTGTTCGCTCCTCCTGAACTTATGATTTCCATGTTTTCCATCATTTTTGCTTTCCTCATTGCTTCTTTTCTTTCCTGTAAACATACCATTGGCATTGTTGTTATCACCATCAATGACAAGCACACTCTGCCTATAAACATGCCAAAAATATCCCCCTTTGGCATTGATGGCAACATTGACAGGTTGCGCTATTCTGCTTGGACCTCCAATCATAGCATCCAGACCACTCCTTTTCTCCCCTTTTGACATCAATGTCAAAGAAAATATGCTACCCTTGAACTGTTGTAGTAATTTTCAGAGGTTTTAGATATTCAACCAACACAAATTCCCCCTAACAAGATGGAATCTCTTAGGTGAGAGAAGAGATGACACCCATTTTTTGACAAAGATATTCAAATGGTGTCTTGGCTAGGGGTTTAGTAAAGATGTCTGCAATTTGTTCTATGGTTGGAATGTAATGAACCTGAACAATATTATTGGTGACCTGCTCTCTCAGAAAGTGGTATTTTTTGGGGAGTGCTTGGTCTTGGAATGAAATACTGGATTCTTGAACCTATTCATCTTCAGCTTCAGCTGTGTCCTTTGTAGTATTCTCAATATTTCTCATCTCTCTTACTGGGACTCCTTCATCAACCTTTTCTTGTCATAATTGAATGACTCCCCCTGTGTTTCTAAAATATGATGTTGTCCTATTGGAACACTGCGCAATTGTAGCTCATATTTTTATTTTTATTTTCATGATGCCTACAATCCAAGGCTTTTATGACCATATCCATCATAAGAGAAAACAAGGATCGTTACAAACACCCTCATACCTCCTTTTATTCATCCATGAAGGCGTCTCTCATATAAAATTACTTTGAGGTGTATGAGTAGCTTCTATATGTCTTCCTTGATATAGTGTTCTAAATATTGAATTATTTCTTTCATTCTTTGAACTTGAAGAACCTAAGTCATACCTGCTTTCCCTTTTTACAAATGAAGGACTTGCATCAGGTTTCTTAGGAGTACTGATTTCTTCCTTGTTATATCCAAGACTGGATTTGTCATTTGGTGATCTATGACTATCCAAGATCTCAACTAGGATCATGGAACTATTCAAGAAATTGATTTGGGTGTTTGAATTCTCAACCTTCTTTATAAGATTCACAACGTCTACTTCCAGCTTATGACATGATTCTTCTTCTACTTCTTCCATGGGATAAATGCTAACAGAGAATTCTTTTATTGTATCTGAGTCTTATTATTTTCTTGTAGGGGAGGATTCAATATCAATATTATTATATATCCTTATGATTTTACTTATACACATATACTTGTCCTTGTCTCCAATCATGTGCTTGGAACATCCACTGTCTAAATACTAGGGGTATTTTTGTTTTTCAGCTGAAATTACTAAACTACATTTTTCACTATCTTTCTTTTTCCATGTGCTGGAATTTCTACCTAAGGGTTTTATCATTGGATCTAATTTGTAATTCTTCAGATGAAATGTGCAGCTTTGTGACCGAAGTTATGATAGTTATAGCATTCAAGATCATTTTTCAATAGGTCAAAGTGATTGGAGCAGTGTTGTCTACTCATTGGTTGTTCATTATTTCTTGACCTTCTTAGTTGCATATCTCTAAACTTAATTTGACAATTTGTAATATCTGGTTGTTTGTTACTTGGTTGTCTCATTATTTGTTTTGGTAGATAATTATTCCTTGGATGTCTTGATTTCTTATGTCTAAATCTTAAGGAACAATTTACATCTTTGTGGCCAAAGTTAGAACAGTAGAAACAATATCCATAGAAAAAATCTGTGTACCTGGAAAATGGTTGTCTTCTTTGAGCAGGTCAATTTCTTCCATGCTATATATTTCCTTGGGTAGAGGGTGCATTATTTATTTGTTCTACAGATTTAGTTCTGGCACCTTTTTCTTTACTCCTCCTTGGCGGCTGATTATCTTCCTTTGTTTCTGCAGGTTTGTTGTTGTCAATGATTGTGGATTTGACAAACTTAATGGATTTTTTGTTGTTTGGCTAACCAATTCGTGATCCATCTTCATAACCCAAACTAGTTTTAAACTTTGGATTCCATTGTTGATTCAGAATGGTGGATAATCCTTCTGAGTCATTGATACTTGACAGATTCTGGTGATACAAGGCTTAAAACTTCTCCAACTCTTTTCTAGTTTTCACTACTTATTCTTACAGAGTTTCACATCTTGCTATCTTCTCTGATAACTGTTGTTTCAGAATGTCCTCTATTTTATTTGCCTCTTCTAATTCCACTTTTAGCAGGGAAAAGTCTTCATCAGGTTTTTACTGCCTTTCTTGAACTGTATCAACAATTTTTTTTGCTTTCTCTTCTTAATCCTGAGTTTGTCAATCTCTTCCAAAGCATTGATCAACTCTCCTTCCAAGTCAACCACAACTTCTTCATCATTAACATCACTTATGTTGCTTTTATTATAATAATACTCATTGGCCATAAGCACAAATTCATTTACCTTATCTTCATAGGAAGAGTCACTATCTATGTCTTTTGAAGAGTCATCATTGTTTACACATAAACTTTTCTTTTTATCAAATATTTTTGATTTGTACTTCTCTTCACCTTCATAGTTCTAGTCCTTCTTTTTGTGTGGACACTTATATGCAAAGTGACCTATCTTTCCACAGTTAAAACATTTGAAGGAAAACTTTCCTTGATACTTTCTTGATCCTTTCTTTAGTCTTCTCACAAATTTTTCTTTAATTTCATCAGGCTCAGATTCCTCATTCTGATCTTCTTTAAAAGAAGCTTCTCTAGTGGTGGATTTATCTTTACTTATCCTCATTTCATATGCAGTCAGCGTTCCTAGAAGTTGATAAAAATCCGAATATTTTAGATCATTAAGTTATTCTATAGAAAATATCTTTGTGTTGAACCTATCTGGTAGAGATCTCAAATTTTTTTGAACTAAAGAGGATTCCTCAATTTTTTCACCAAGAGCTTTTATTGCATTTACTAGTTCTTCAACTCTCAGAAAATACTTCCCAATAGTTTCATCTTCTTTCATCTGTAGTTGTTCAAACTGTACTCTATAGGTTTGAATCTTGGCATCCTTTACCTTCTCATTACCTTCATAACTTCTAATGAGTTCTTCCCACATGTCTTTGGCAGTTTCTAAGTGCATAACTTTTACAAATTATGCTTCTACAAGCCCACTCATAATAGAATTCATAGCCCTAGCGTTGAAGCTGAATTCTAACTTGTCATTCTTATTAGCTAGTACAATTGGTTTTACATAACCAATCTCTACCACATCCTAGACATATGCACCTAAAGCCATTATGTAGGTTCTCATTCTAACTTTCTAGAAGCCAAAGTTTGTTCCATTGAATAGGGGGGCCTTATTGGTTGAAGTTCTTTCATGACTTGTCATGTTTAATCTTATTGATCTACCTTTAAATAAAAGGAACCAACTTTGATACCAATTGTTGGACAACTGAGAGGGGGGGGGGGTGAGTCCATTGTTACTGTGCTTAAAAAATTATTCCCATTTTAAACTCTTTACATAACACTCAATGACAATCACAATAATGAAGGGAGGTAAGCAATAGAATATTCAACATCAATCACACACATGAAATATACAGAGACAGATATTTCCTGAGGAAACCCATAAATGGAAAAAAATCTTCTTCTTGATATTATAACTAATCTTTATTTTCTATACATGATCATTCTTGGGAGCTCCAACTCCTCTTGAGGCTACAACCTCTATTTTACAAGCTGCAACTTGCTGAGAGCACCACCTCTCTAGTTTCTCTAGCACCCACTAGAAGGAAGCACCAACTCCCTGGTTTCTCTAGAACCCACTATAAGGAAGCACCAACCCCCTATTTTCTCTAGCACCCACTAGAAGGAAACACCAACTCCCTGAGTGTTCCAGCACCAACTGGATGGAAGCACCAAATTCCAGTTACATAGGCACCAACCTATATAACAAAGAACAATAGTTCTCCCTTGCACCACCCTACCACCCTGGTTTTTCAGGATGCAACCAGATGGAAGCCACAACTCCCTATGTTCAAGAACCCACTTGAAACTCTGATGACAACAGTCCTCCCTAGCACCTCTCTACCACCTCGAAATATAAATCTTTTCTTACTGAAATTTATTATAGTGATACAATATTTAGCAATGGCTTACCAATATCATCACTATTTTTCTACACTACTCTGCTCTGCCTGCATTAGTGTCTTCCTGCTCACATCTTCTTGAGCTTTCTGATCTTATGCTCTATCTCTATATGTCAACCTCAACTTTCTTTTCCTCTCTCATATATGCATTTATGTTCCTTGCTTCTTCTACGCTTTATGCTCTATGTCTTATTTCCATTCTATGCATTATGCCTCTTATGTGTGTTTCAGCTCATGCACACAACATGCTTCTACCCGCATGAGTCACTCTCAACAACAACAACCCTCTCTTCTTTGTTCTATGTGTATTTATCATGCCAAGTCTGTGCCCGATCTTGCACCTAACTCTTTTTTCTCTCTAGCAATCATTTAGAGACTATTCTTCATCAATGGTCGTTATCTTGAGATTCTTTGGCTTCTCTAGAAGTTACAGTCTTTAACTCTTTTCCATCTGTCAATTGTCTCTATGATGAGTCTTCATCCCACTGGTATTTACCTTGAGACTCTTTAATTCCTCTGGAGATCACCATGAAGCTCTTCGAATTCTCTGGCGGTTATACTCAGTGTGTTCATCATCAGTGGGAATTATGCTGAGATTTCTTATCTTCTCTAGAAGTCGAAACTCTTCGTCTTCTATGCCAGTTACATCTAGTCAATTATGGCTTCTTTGTCTTCTAAGCCCCTTCCTTCACGTGACCTATGGCAGTGACCATATGCCTATTCTAAAGGCGTTTCTCTATTTCTGTCTAGTGAGCATTGGCTCCATTTCATGATATGACCTTGGGCTATGAGCTTCATGTGACAACACGATTGTGGGCATGTCCATAGGTGGTTTGAGGGAAACTGTTTTTTACCCCGCAATTCACTATGAGCCTCCATGCATCCTTTATCCAAAATTGTGGTTTCAATTGTGGCCCGCTCATGCAAAATTAAGACTCGAGCATGTTCTAGCCCCGCAATGGAGCAGGACCATCGATCTCACGATATTGACAATTCTCCTGAACGGACTATTCAGATATGTCCTTTCAAGTCTGTGGACTAGATATCACCTTCCTACATCAATGGTTCAAATTTACTTCATGATCCGGGCTCCGGAAGTTTCAAATCTCAAACCCTATTGTTGTTGACTAGATATCTTCCAGAATGGAAGTGTTGACATTTATCCTCTTCAATCGATGACTCTTCCTTATTTTCTTTTTCCACACTCTATCCTTAGTCTCAATGATCAGGTGACATGTGGCCATCCAAACCAATGGACGTGATCAATTTCACCTTTAGGGCTTCGGGAGTTTCGATTATAAAACTTCGCTTGCTCCTAGAGAATTTCACCTGGATTCCATGATCCAATGACACTTGTCCCTTTTGGATCAATTCTCACAATCCCTTTGGGTATTTGAACTTCAGATCTTTCAAGTCTCAACCCTTTCTTTCCTCCGTACATCAATCTTCCAAAGCTGACAAGCCTATGATGCGTGTCCCTCTCGGATTAACGATCAATATCTCCTTGGGTCTTTGGAATTCAGAGATTTCAAATCTCAACCTATTCTTTCCTTCGGATTGATCACCTATTGAGTTAGTCATAAGACGGTGGAGACCGCTTGCTGTTAGTTAACGTTGTCACTTACACTATCCTTCCACTGTAGTAGATCGACATATGAGACTACTCCTGAAGTGATCTTCAGATTGGACATCTCGTTTCCACTTCGGGTCTTCGACATTCGGGACTTCGGGTCTTTGGGTGAGTGTCGGTGGTAAAAATCCTGAAGAAAAACTCCTAGAGTGACGTAACTCTTGCGTAACTTGATGACATGTCACGAGCTGAGAAACTACCATGCGTCACTCTTATTTGTGATTTGCACGTACCTAAAATGTTGATTTCAACTTGACACTTGTTTTTCTTTGACTGTGCCATGTGTCCTTGATCTGACAGTCAGGATAGTATCTTAGATCAATGACTAAGAGTGCCTTCGGACCTTTGTCCTTTGGGAATTCATGACTTTTGACATTTCTTGGTGGTGAAACTCCCGAATCAATTCTCCCTGAGTGACGTAGCTTTATTACATCACTTGTTGACATGGCACGAGCCAATTTCCTCTTGACGCATGTCATCACTTGATTATGCCATGTGTATTTGTTGACGTTGTCTATTGACATGGTCTGTCGACGTGGTCTTTTGACAAGGTCTTCCACTATGCCCTTTTGTTGACGTGGTCTGCTAACCAACATCCATGAACCAACGGTCCTCGTTTGTCTTCCAAATCTAATGGTCCTTGTTCATTTCAGATTTTTGGGCTTTGGGTAATTCATATCTCAAACATTCTAGAGCGTAACCTCTTCACGACTTTAAACCCGAACAAAATGTTGTTCTTCGATTAGGATCTTAGATCGACGGCTTGATTTGTGAGTGTTGTGACTCTACTAGCTTATCCTTTCCTTCCACTTGAAAGTGATCCGACGGATGACGTGTATTTGCATAATCGAATTCTCAAATTTTTTTCTTGCTTATTCTTTCCTTCTACTCAAAAGTGATCCAATGGTTGTGAAGTTTCTTAAAACAGATCCACAATTGAGAATGATTGTGCAACCACAATCTGTGAGTGGTTTAACTCGTCACCCAACTCCACAATGGGAAGATGTACGCTATTGGTGAGTTAACCACAATCATTGATCTTTGAAGCTAACATAGTATATGAACCTGACTAATTGCGGGATGGGAACAAGCACGATGTTTAATCCTCCTTTCAATCTCTGCTATTCATTGTTGTCGTAGATTTGGCGATTGCGCATCCAATGGACATGATTTAATATGAATTAAACTCGTTGTTTGTTGGATCAACCGCAATAGTAGATCTTTGAAGCTATGAGATATGACGATCTAGACAGATTGTGGGATTGTAACTGGAGAGTAGTTTAATTCAACTTTCTCTCTCCACAATTCATCCCTGCCGTTGATCTAGCTTGTAGTTTTGACGGTCTTGATTTGATTTGATTTTTATCACACCATCTCTTCTGAGCTTTAATCTCCTGTGGCTTAGATACTGTGCATTCCTTTATGAGTTTTGATCTCTGCTTGTTGTTCTCTCCTCCTGAACTTATTCTTTCCTTGTTTTCCATCATTGTTTCTTTCCTCGTTGTTGCTTTTCTTTCCTATAAACATACCATCGTCGTTGTTGTTCTTGCCATAAATGAAAAGAAAACTCTACCTGTAAACATGCCAAAAACATGTACTCAAATTGGGGAAAATATTGTGTAAAATCAACACACGTGATAGCAGAAATAAACTGGTTTAGCAGATTTTTCGTTGTTTTCTCTTGAAGTGCCCAGGAATGATCACTTGGAAACACAGTTTATTCCTAGTCCTCATTATCATATGGACATTCAAGCCACCATATATTTTCCATGATAGGTTGAGCTGGTGGGTATATGGTGAGCTTCTGTATAGAGAGTTCATTTGAGATGGTCATTTCTCCTTCTCTATAGCCAATAAATTCATTGGTTGTAGCCAACCAAGGTCTTCCAAAAATAATGGGATGTCCTTTAGTAGGATCCTTTGAGTGTATGAAAAGAAAGTCTACTAGGTACTCCCATGAGGCTAAAGTAACTATGATATTATCCAAGATTACTTCAGGTATAACCTTTTTATTATCTGCTAATTCCAAAATAGTTGGGGTACGTCTAAGAAGAGGTTTTAACTATACTTCCTCCAAGGTAGTAACATTCATAACATTGATGGCTACCCTTAGGTCTATGAGAGTTTTTCCGATGGAAACCTCATTAATGGTTATGGTCACTACGGGGTTCCCTGGGTTCCCATATTTTGTGACCTTAGGCTGCTCTGATATGTACTCATAGAGTCCTCCTATCAAATGTATTATTGGAGGATCCTTATGCTTCCTTCCTGGCTTCTTAATACACAATTCTTTGACCACCTTACTATAGATTGGAATATCCTTAATGGCGTGTAGAAAGGGAATTTTGACACAGATATTCTTCAATTCATTCAATATGTCAAATTTCGGTCGAGTGGTAGGTTTCTTGATCACTAATATTTCTGGATAAGGTGGGGCCTTCATAATTTGTGAAGGTTCATTTTGGGGAAGCTTGGGTTCCTGGTCCTTAGTAATGATAACATATTCCCACCTAGTGTCATATGTGGGTTGTTTGTGGGTTTCCTCTTCTTCTTCTTCCCAGGGGACTATTGAAGGACTCTGCCTTTCCAGAAATTTTCCCAACCTTAGTTGAATCTTCTACAATGGAACAAGAGAAATAAGATACATTGGAAGTGCTTGCATCTCAACACTATGAAGAGGTTGAGTGGGTTTTTTATTGGGATTGGGCACTAGTTGTGTCAGTAGTAATGTCGGTCTTGGGGAGCTTGCATTCAGGTATTGTTGTAGTTGTTGTAGAATAGGAGGTAAAGGTGGGGGAACAAAACCTGGTAGAAGCTACAAGATGTTTGGTGTAAATTGAGGGTAAGGATGGTTGGGCATAGGAATAGGTGGAGCTTGACGTTTCCCTTGGTTATTCCCTCCTCTCCATCCTTGAAGCCAAGGATGGTGATACTTTGTAGACCATTTTTTCCAACTCGGTGAGTTCCACTGTTGTGGTTGTTGATAATAGGGTGGAACTTGAGGTTGTAGATCCGAGTATGTAGGTTGACTCCTAGGTGCATAAGAGGACTCCCCAAGATCCCCACTTTTGTAGATTGATAACAAACCGGGAAATGATGGGAACGTTTTAGTTGAGTGGTCCTCAGTGCAGAAGACACAAACTAAAATATTATCTAATGGGCATTCCCTCGAGGAATGCTTCCTCCTACATATTGGAAAAAATATGCTCATTGTTGCATTTTCCTCCTCTTGTTTCTTTTTAATATTTAGGGTGTCCAACAGGGAACCTATTGTTCTTAAGATATCCATTTTTAAGTTCTCTAAGAGGTTCCTTATCTCTACCATTGTGATACCAGCTAAACTAATTTCTTTTAGGTTTCTACTATAAGTATCCCAAACACTCTTCCATGTTTTAGCTCTACTCCTCGAGTAGTTCCTACACATTTCACATATTTTGGTAAATGGTTTATGGGAGATGTCACCTGATTCCATCAGGTTAAGTATCTCTAAGCATTCCTCCGAAATTCCTTGAAGGAAAAGGGACCTGACTACATCATCTGGAAGGTCATAAACCCCCAGATTGTTGTCCATAATAAAAAGAAAAATTGTACATACATCTTATGTTCTTTGTGTTCCTTGTGGTGATGACTTGTTGATGATATATTGTTGATATATGTTCTCATCTAGCTGGTGGTAAATGACAACAATGGGTAATGAATAAATGTTGAATGTTAACTAAGAATATTTTGTGTAAGAGGGAAGTTTTGGGAAAAAGAGCCCCACACTCATTCACTCCCCCTTTAAGTGTGGTAGGTGTGTCCAAAAAAAAAGGTGGGCAGTGCCAAGAGTGGAATGATTTTCATATTGACATTCTACGTGGTGTCCAAAATTGGAAACCTTAAGGTGGTTTCGGTTTGGTTTCCAACTTCTTCTCCCTCCTCATGTCTTACATGGTTGTGATCTTCCTGATCATCCTTACTGGTTTGGTTTCCAAAAAGAGAGTACCTAAATGGTTTGATCGTTGAAGATAACAAGGTATCCCAAGGTTATTTTCTAGGAGATTTACCCCTTTGATGGGAAGGTCTTCCTATTTCTTGGATGTCTCGGACTCTACTCGAGTTAGTTGCAACTATTGGTGCCAAAGTTTCTGTTTCGACTTGAGAAACAATTATATTGGCTGAACTTCCAAACAGAGTATTCACCTATTCAGGGTCAATGATGTCTACAAAATTAGGATCTCCTGATGGTGGTGAAAAACAAAGGTTGTGTTGGTTGGTTCTATGGAAGGCTTGAGTGGTCTTTCCTCTTGTCCCACTATTATTGATGCTTCAATTTTTTGTTCTATAGTGCTCCCTATTTTTGTCTCTTCAGAGACTTCTTTATCTCTTTGGGTTGAGATAACCCCTACTTTTTGGTATCGGTTTGTAGAGTTTATGAGTGGACTATTCCTTCCCCCAAAAAGGTCAGAAGGAACCTTGGTCGAAAGGTTTGGTTTGGGTTTAATGCATCTGCCCTTTGGGTCCCTAGGTTCTTTCATGGAATTAAATAAAAAGAAAAACTAACATTGGGTTTGGGGGAACCTACTATAACAGATGCACAGGTTCTTACCTCTCATCTTAAAGTCCCCCCACCACCAGAATAATGCTAAGGTTCAAAAATGATCTACTCCCTAATTATTTCCTACCTTAAGACAAATCCCTGGAAACGACGTAAAAAATGATGGGTGTTCTATATGCACTAAATCCCTCAATTAAATTTTCAACCCGAGGTAAGTAAACTAAGAGTTGTAGCACTATATATGCCAAGGAAGAAAAGTTAATGGAATTATGGCTTAACTAAGGAGATGATCTATCTAAGAGTTCATCTACTTAAGCAATGACTCTTTCATTTTTATCAATTAGCAAATCCTATTAATGAACTTGAACTATTTACCCTAAGCATATTCAAACAATGAATCTATGGATTATTCCTAAAGAATAAAATCAAACCCTACTTTGAACAAGTTAATATATTCAATCTAATGAGAAACAACAAGCAAATTACTTTTGATCTTTTATCTTTCAACAAAAAAGAAATCAAACAAATAACCTATCAAAACTATTCAACAAATAAACTCTATTTTTAAAACATTACTCATAATCATTTCTATTTTGCAAAGGAGAAATCTTAACCTACTTAATCAAAAAGCATCATGATTGTATTCAAAAATTAATCAAAACTATTCTCAATTTGCAATACCAGAAAATTCAAAGATGATGATTATGTCTTCGGTGCCTAATAACATCACGATGGCATATGACGATTAGTGATATCTCAAGAGGGATTAATTCAATGCTGACTTCTACAGAGAAATGAAAAGTGTGAATCAAGCAATGTAACAAAATATTTTCCATCATAGAAGAAACATTAAATATCCTGAAAATCCGTGTGATCTCTAAATTTCATGCATCAATCATTGATGATTAAAAAGACTCTTATACTAATTTAAACACACTCTTATGCTAACTCAAGTAAATTTACAAGATTATAAACTTATGACTAAAAATCTTAATTCAAATTCAATCTTCTAATAAAAATTGCAATTCACATCTACAACTGAGATTTTAGAATTTAAACTGGGCTAATCCTATCTTTAAAACTCAGATTTCAAACTAACATGCTTGTAAAAACATAACCCAAAATATAATTCTATCCAAGCATATTAAAACAACACTAATAAACAAAATAGATCTATGAACACATAACTGAACTGTGAATTAAATCAACTAATAAAACTTGCAATTATTTATCCATCGAAGCTTGCAAAAAAAACTCTGTCTAAACTAATCCTCTATTCTAAATACTACTCTATTTTAACTTGCAGAAACTAATTTCAAACTCTAGAACATCATGTAAGTTAGTAGCTTGCAAGACAATTGTTAATAACTAAGAGATATAGCATGACAAATAACTATCTCTTATAAGCAACCTGCAAAAGAGAAATTAGACAATTAAATTATAAACAACAAACACAGTATTTAAAACTACAAAATATATATAACAGAGAAATGAAGTGAATTATAGATACACAAATGAAACAAACGATCTATCTATCTAAGGAATCACCCAAACCACCGATGGGGCCCCAGCAGGTCGTGGCTACTCCTCAACAACGAAACGTAACCTCAAATCAACACGATTATGTCATTAATTTAGAAAAACACAGTCTGAACATACGTTTGCAAATATGTTTCAATTACACAATGAAACGTTTTATTAAAAATTTTTCTTTTGGTATGGACACTACTGATGGTATTTATTGTGAATTACAGTTCGAGAGGTCGAACATTGGAAGGGTCAACATCCTCTAAAAATGGCAAGTTCCATTAAATGTGCTCTAACAACTTTGGATTCTAAAAACTGGATGAGCCACTCAACGATTAGCATAACCACATAATTTGAGATTTCATGAGCTCTGTAGATGGAGGCCACGAGGGGGTACAAAACCCAGGTCATGGACTCACCCATCACAGGTCGCCAATGCGTTAACCGCCAACTCACCTGCGCTCCAAGTGTTGGATCACGTACCGGATGGAGTATAAGATCACATACCAGATGGGGTGCTGGATGAAGTGTCGAATGAGCTGCCAGATGGAGGATCAGACTGTGAATTCTCCCTGTTGGACACATATCACACATTAGATCCTCATAAACATCAAATAGGACTGAATTTAACTCAAAACCATTGCAAAACATTGATTGCACATACCTGTTATAAATCCATGATGAATTGATACAAAATCTTTCGAAAACTCCTTCAAAATGGCCAATAATATATATAATATTGGTGAAAAAAGGATTCAACCATCACAACAAAACAATCAAAATATGATCCCAACAAGCGTATGATCCAAGAAATGTTAGAGGATGGCATCATTTAACCTATCCAATGTTCTTTCTCTTCACCAGTAGTGATGGTTAAGAAGAACGATGGTTCATGGCGTATGTGTCCATATTACAGACAACTCAGCAAAATGACCACAAAATATAAGTTTCACATTTGTGTCATTGATGAATTATTAGATGAATTTCATGGTTAAAAATTATTTACTAAGTTGGATCTTCATTTGGGATATCATCAAATCAAGATGAGGCAAGAAGACATTCCCAAAATAGACTTTAGAACACATGAAGGAAATTATAAATTTTGTACTATGCCATTTGGACTTACTAATGCATCTTCAAAATTTCAAAGATCGATGAATTTTAATTTCAAACCCTTCCATATAAAATTGGTGTTCGTATTTTTTGACGACATACCAATCTACAACAAATCATGGGAAGAGCATGTAAAACATGTTGACAGAGTATTACAACTTTTGGAAGAGAAACAACTTTATGAAAATCCTTCCAAGTGTTCTTTTGGGGTTCAATAAGTGGAATATTTGGGTCATATTGTATCTCATGAAGGTATAAAAGTGTACCCTAACAAAATTAAAGCTATGAGAGAATGACCAATTCCCAAAACTTTAAATAAAATTAGAGGGTTTTTAGGATTGACAAGCTATTACTACAAGATTGTCAAGAACTATGGTCAAATAGAGACACCTCTAACAACATTATTAAACAAGGAATCATTTTATTGGACTCAAGAAGAAACCAAATATTTTGAAAAACTTAAGGATGCTATGTGTACAACTCTTGCCCTAGCCACACCTGACTTCACAAAAACATTTATTGTGGAGTGCAATGCCTCGGGCCATGACATTGGTGAAATTTTAATGCAACAAGGAAGACCCCTTACCTTTGAAACAAACCAACATAAAGTAAAAAACTTACTCAAACCCATTCATGAAAAACAAATGTTGTCCATACTACATGGAGTTAAGACATGGCACCCTTACCTAATAGTAAGACACTTCAAAGTAAAAATATACCATGATAGTTTAAATTAATTCTTGGAGCAATGATTATCTTCAGAAGAGAAAAAAAAATGATTTACAAAGATGCTAGTTTATGAATTTGAAATTATCTAAAAGAAAGGAAAATATAATATTATGGAAGATGCACTTTCAAGGAAAGTAGAAGGGACAAAGGGTTTATTATGTGCTATTTCTATTTCACAATCTGATTGGGTGGAATCAGAACGGATAGATAAGATAAGATAATATAAGAAAAATTCCGAATGAAGTAGGTCAATGGTACTGTTAGGTACAATGATGTATATAAAATGAAGGAGAACTAAAGAAACTACTATAAAAAGAAGAAGCGAGGAATACAAAATAGAATAGAGATCTTATCTAAAACCTAGAAAGCTGACTATAAAAATGGAGAGGCAGTACTGGGTGGAGATCAACAAGGTAATTAGTTATAAAGCCTATGGCGTCGATGGTACAAGGCTATATTGGTCTGTCAGAACCATCTCTCCTAATATCCAAGGCCTAATGAAGAAATCTGAAAATATATGTTTGTCCGAAAAAATGAATAGGAAAAGAACTAGAATGAGTGTCGTGTTTTTGTCTGGAAGGAAGACCTTGTCACTATGTTATGGAAGATCTCCTCCAATAGATATATTGTGTGCTAATGTGAGGTTGGGTATGAACATGATTCTAGGGTCTCACTGAGATATAGATGCCTCATGTCCTCATTGATTTGAGATCATATCTATCTAATTGTCTCTTGGTTCCCCTAGTCAGAAGCACCATAAAAAAGGAAGTGCTTTGTTGGTTGGTCGTTGGTATCGAGTGTGGATGTGGTTGGAGGATATAAGAGAATATATGGAGGGCCTCCTACATGTATAATTCCAGGAAACGTTGGTTAGGATACCCAACGAAGATCCCAAGCATCGGTAGCCCCCTGAAAAGGCATTGGAACCATCCTCGAATCTTGTAGTAAACTAGGCAATGAAAGATGAAGTGATCATCAGTTTGAATCTCTTGGAGATGGAACAACTGGAAAATCCTATCTGAACATTCAATCGAATGGTCAATCTCAATCCATAGTCTATGAGAAACAAATTTGAAATTTCCTAAGAGGATTTGAAGAGGGTGAATCCAATGGTGAAGTGTGTAATGAGGTTGAACAATGAGCCCATCCCTCATAACCATGAAGTTATATGAATAGAAGACAATCTTCAGAAGTAACCCACCCTGATGTTTTATCCAAGTGACGTGTATGCAATATCATTCAACAACTATGAGAGGACCCCAGTGCATTAGATAAATTTTCATAGAATAATGATTTATTATGGTATTATGATCATGTATATTTATGTAAGAATTCCCAATTAAAATAGAAGGTCCTTATGGAATTGAACACTTCTCTTATAGGAGGACATTCAGGGTTCTTGAAAACTTACCATAGGATCAAGAAGGATTTTTCTAGGAAGTTCTTAAAACTGATGTTCAAAATTTTGTGTATGAATGTGTGGTCTTCCAACATCTTAAGGGAGAGACAATAAAGACGCTAGGTCTCCTACAACCATTAGTTATACCAAGTTAACATTGGGAAGAAGTTTCAATGGATTTTATTACGGTTTTACCCAAATATAAAGGAAAGACTATGTCGATGGGTCCTAAATCCCTTGATTCAATAGTAGGAACCAAACCCACCACGGAGACCCAATCAGACTTTGTAGCATTTAATAGTGGAATGGTTCTCCAGATCTTGCGATCCAACCAATTTATCGATGGGATTTATGTTTTCTTATGAAGGTTCTTCCTTCAATTTGGACTATCTTTTTGTATTTTCTCTTGGGTGGGACCAATATGAGATGTAATTCGGTATAAACCAACTTGGAAACAAAACAAGACTAAGTTCTAACTACTAGGGAAGAGGGTGAACTTGGGATAACCCACTCCTCAAGCATGCAGACGACAATTTTATACCACAGTCCTAATACTAATACATTAACCATGTGAGCATCCAATTACTGTCTGAGAAACTAATTACCAGAAAGAAAAAAACATATGCGATAAGACAACGGCAAGAAAAATAATTCACCTACTTAATCATCCATCACATAATAACACCCCGATTCATCTTCATCATTAAAGTAAAGAACAACAAAATATTGCACCAGATAACTTGACAATAGATTAAATAGATATTACTCATTACAACATCATTCATGAAACGAGATAGGAAATAGTTCTTCTCCACATCCAATCATATGCATTTGATGAAAATAAATTGTCTCTGGTCCATAAGGACTTCTCAATTAAAGGCATCTTCAAAATAATTCTTAACAACCGGAAAGAAAGAGTTATTGCAACAATCATTGACCTCTAACTAATTGGTCGATGCTCTTATTTATAATGTAAAATTAATTAAAAATAACGACAAAGTGTAGTTTAAACAAAAAAAAACTTTCCATGTGGCATCCTCTTCTAACAGTTTCTATAACAGTCAACTCAAGGTATTACGTGAAAGGGTGACTTTTCTCATACTCCGACCAATTGATAAACAACTCCTTGCAAGTTTGGGCCCATGGAAATATGTGTTGTTCCATCAGATCCGCGTAAATTCCTCTGACCTCCACCGCATGCGCTCGGTACTTCACCAGACTGGTGTTTAACTATTGTAGCACAGTCCGAACTCTAATAGGATGTTCCATAAATCATTGCACTTGTCCTGGCAATGTTTTGGTCACCTTCTCTATCTCTTTGGGCCATAATGAATCTTGCTTGGTATGCGATTTGACTATGTCGCACAAGTCGATGAAGTCATTAGGGGTGGCGAACTCGGGGAGTCCGATATCCTTCATTGCTTTGTTAATTTTCCCCCAATGTTTCTTGCATTTTTCCCACTGCTCTTTAATTTCTCGGTGTGGTTCCTGAGACATATTATCCCAATACTTGGTTGATCGCTTCATATGATCAAGACTGATTTTTCCCAACATCTGGATGTCGTGTTCTTCTTTGTCTCTACCCTATGCACTGCATCAATGTATTCAATTCTATCACTGCTCCATATCCTTGCACATTGCGAGTGCCATGAGAGTCTCTTCCTGGAGCTCAGATATCTTCATAGTAAACAGGTGCCTCTCTGTTTTGAAATTGTTGTAAGCTTCTTCGAATTCACTTCTTAGGTATACCATGGTCTGAGTGGTGCCCTAATAGTATTCAGCCAGGTGGTGCAAATGTTCTAGTTCATTCAGGGCGGCGTCTAGCTCCTTTTCATCTCATTTCGCTCTGTCTAGGGTGGCATCTGAGAGCACCATTCCCACGTCGAGGAGCTCATATGTTCTATCATTTTCTGTGTTTATCAAGGTTTCCTTTGTAGTGATGAGGATGGAGCGATCCAACGTGATCCTCCTTTTCTTTGTGGTTCTCTAGCCAATGGCCTTCCTCTTTCGATCGTAGGAGATCGCATAAATATCGGCTACCTCTTCCATAGGTTTGGGAATCGGCTGATCACCCCATGTGAGTGTGTCTCCCAAATTTTCGGTGGTGTATACTTGTTCAAGATCGGGTTCTTAAACTTTCTCGTTGTGCTTTGAAAGCCTGGCCTCTGCCTATCACTTGTCAGGGATCTAAGTATCGAGTGGAATAGAGGTGTCGGGAAAAGACTCTATACTTACTTGTTCATCGACTGTTGAATCATCGATTTCATTTAGCAGGGATCCTTCCCTTAGCTCGTCCAGTTCTGACTTGTCTTTTGAATTGTCTTCTCAGGTCTCCGACGTATTGGGTATCGTTGTGTTGAGGCCACTTTCGGATTATTTTTCTTTCTATGGGATCTCTTGGTTTTGGACCTCAGGAGTAGGAGAAAAAGTCTTCTCAGGTCCCTTTTTTTCTTGGACATGCACAGGGGTCCCGCGAGATGCCTTTGGGCTTTCATCACCACTATATAAATTTATAAACTCACTCAAAGGATTAGGCGCTCTTGTTTCTACTGATACTTGACCTATCTCTGGTTGATTTGTCACACATACCGGTGATTGAGCCGATGGAATTGTGGATTCAGGGTCATATGACCCGTTGATGTTATCAAGGTTCATGAAATCATGGACGCTTGGCCCCACCGGGATTTCTTCTAGGCTATCGATCGAAATCCTTGGCAATCTGACGAGGTTCAGGTTATCCCACATCCACTTCATTATCTACTGGGCCTATTGATACATGAGTCCCCCCATCCCCTTCACATCTTGAACCTCAAATAAATTCCTATCTTGTACCAAGGTTACTTGGGAAATATCTGTTGTTTCGGTGGCTTCTTGAGGATCTTCCACCACTTCGACTGATTCGGGTGTTATCCTTTCTTCGCTGGCCCTGAGGATTTCTTGAGCCGATTATTCCAAGACTGTTTCTTTGTTATCCCAACTCATTTCCTTAAACCTGGTTTCTTTAGGGTCAGCCATCCTTGCCACCACCTCATCTCATCTTTGAGAATTTTCGGTGAAGATCTCATCCTCAAACCTGTCATGGGCATATGGCCAGCAGGATGATACCTATTTTTGTTCATGAGTCTACACTTAACACTATAAAATGTAGATTCTAAGCATCTAAAATGTGTGAAAGAAAAGGAAGGGGAAGAAACAACTTTGGGGGATGAAGCTATGGACGATCTCTGAGTTGTCTTTGTCTAGGTTCCAAATATTCTTGAATGTTGATATCCTGCTCGATGGTGGCCCATGAACGTTCGAGCTCTGTCCGAGTGGTGGTGGTCTTAAGTATGGTATCGAAAAGATTCAAAGCGATGCTGGTTTGATCCGATAGACCGAGTTTGATGTTGGGTTGTCTTATGAAAGGTACAGTCATGGGGAGAACAGAGCTTTAAAAGAAGGTTGATGTTTTAAAGTGATTATCTCAACTTTAGATTATACAGGGAAAATTCAGTGAAGCCAATCGAAGGGTTTAACGAAATCGAAGTTCGTTTTCCGTAACTGAGTTTAAAATATTGAAATTGAGTGTGAAAACATAAAGTTGTCGACAATGTGGGCATCAATTTCAGAGGAATCCCACATTGTAGCAGAAGAAGAAAGGACATGAATGCCTTGATGAAAGCATATAATGTAGAGATCTAAGTAATTCATAGGTCTTGTACCTGTTAGTAGATGATACAGAGGAAAGACTGTAAATAACTAGATACCTAGAACCTGATTACCACAATAGAAGTTATACTAAATTGGAGCTAAAACATTCATCAAATACATATATGTAAAAAATGACACGAATCATGAAATACAGAGGAAAAAAACATAACTCAATCTTGACGGAATATGGAGTCTTCAATTCGCTTTGTATTAATCCTGGCTAAAAAGAAATTTCTCTATTACAATCTACGATTGGCAAAAATCTTGTTCTATTAAAATCTCCCTATTATTTAAACAAACTTATGAACATCTAAAATTTTGATCATTCTAGAAATCTGTCAGTTACAAATGGAAAATTGGAGAATTTCATCTCCTCATCTTTGTCTTCCCTCGTAAGGGTGCAATGCCTTCCTTTCTCTGCCCTTCCATCTCTAAAAATAGAATGGGTTGACATCTGTCATTATTTAGCACCAAAAACCTGCCCCTTTGCCTACTCGATGCAAATGACACACCTCTCCACCAACTGGGCTATCAACCTAGAAGGCTCTGCTTGGTTGCTTGCCTCAAAGGTGTAACAACTCTTCACCAACTGTGGCAACCTTTTCCCTGCTTGCCGATATTCTATGATGATAGAGCATAATTGTAAACTTGGTTGTACTATCCATTTGTCCACTTGGGCCATATCAACCTATCTTATCTGGGATATCTCCACTTTCTCTTTCTCCACATTTTATTAGATGTCCAGTAGGTGTTTAGCTATATTGATTTTTCCCAGCATCACGACACTGCTTTCCTTATCAAGGTATATCAAACTTTTACTTATCAAGGCGAATGTTTCCTCACAAGAATTCATCACTTCATTAGCTCTCCCCCTGCTTTCTGATATATTTTTCTTCAAGACCTTCAGCAAGATATTCCCTCTAGTTTGTTCTTCGATGGATAATTTGGAGCTACCGACCATCCCTATCTTTGTCGTAGCTATAAAAACATCTTGGAAAGCAACCCGACCTACCTCGACTTCTTTTTCCCTCAAAGAAATACTTTCTAACCCTTGATCTATCGTCTGAAAGTGGTTTTGAATGGTTCCTACTTTTACAATAAATTCTTGTTGAGCCGTTAATACCTTCTGTCGGATTTTGACAGCTTGGGATCTGAACATTTTTATGTCTAAAACCTAATTCTCAGCAACATCCAACTTTGATTGTAATTCTATAATTTTTTGCCCCTGCTGGCTTACCTATGTTTGGGTAATTTGTGTCGACTAGCGCACCTACTCAAGGTCGGATCTAAGTTTCTCGATCTCCTGCAGATCGGCTATTCAGGCTTGCTCGAGGCTTTTGATCACCTCATCCTTGGCATTTGCTTCAATAGTAGCCACTTTAGCTTACAATTTACTGATCAAGAGGTTCTTTCATCTCAACTGGGCCTTCAAAGTTCCAACTGAGTACTGATTGGTTGTAGAATAAGCCCCTAGTGTTCCTTCTATCTCGTCTGTGAATTCTTCCTCTTTCATGACCTTCCCATCTATCATGATTTTAAATGTTTTTAGCCATTAAGCCCTCTTTTTGATATAATTCTTGCCTCACCATGGTCTTCCTTTTTTTTATCAAAGAAAAATTCGTTAGGAGGCAACTCCTCTACAGAAATGGGCATCATTTCTTCATTGAAAATCCACCCTGCATCGGGATTCCCCTTTGTGAACTGTAAGGGTGTGATAATAACAATTGGACTGTCGACTTCCTAGGATGGTTGTTTCGGGGTAACATTTGTGACCGACTTGTTTGACATGAGTGATAGTGAGTTTCCCGATCCTTGTGAGGGTATCTTTGCTTGACCTTGGGCCTGCTTGCCTGGCGTACCCTTTTCGGGGTTTCCTTCCTGTTTGTAGGGGACTTTGGCTCCTTGCTATGAGGTTCCAGCCTCCCTTGTTTTCCCTTGGTTCTTCTCCCTTTTAGGACTCGAGTCCTTTGCACCTTTGGCTTCCATTTTCTATGTAACTGGAAGCTTTGGGGCTTCACCCTGTAAAATCTGGGGGAGACAACTCCGTTGGTGCTCCTGGAATTTCAAGAAATAGGCCATATCTCTGGGTGGCAGGGATTGAATCCGACTTAGGACTTTAGAGTAGGACCTCGCACCCCGGAATATTTCATCATGAGGGGAATCCTCATGTTCATATCTCTTCAGGCCAAAACTCGCCAGGTGATTGCTCACAACCTTACTAGGGTCGTTATTTTTGAATTCAATATCTACCAGCTTCATTTCCTCTAAAACCGTGGCCTCGACTTTGACATAGAAAAAATATAACAAGGATTATGCACCAATATGAATGGGGAAGTACGAACATACCTTTTTTGATACTCCTTTGAGCTCTTTTCTTATTCTGCTGAGCACAGTCTGCCTAGCGATCTCGCGACACAATAGCTTATCTGGAAAGAAAAGCGGTAGAGCATATGGAGGAACAGAGGTGCCAAAAACCCTGATGTATGAAAACTTCTCCTCTATATACCAATCTTCCACGTTACTCAGTTGGTCATGATGCTATCTGAAATCCTGGGCGGTAGTTGGACGAAGATGGCGACATGCAATGGCACCATTACCCAGTTGAAGATCTTTAGATGTATTCTTTGGCTTTATCCTCCCAAAGTTTCGAGTGGTAGACATGGATAGGTTCTTTATTAGATGGAGCCCAGCTCCAGTTCATTAGTGGGAAGGGTGTCATGAAGCAGATGGCATCCATGATGTAAGCAAACATAAAGAATGAAGTTACTTTCTTACTCGCCCTCTGTGCTCGATATTCGGTAATTCGATTGGTCAGACTGTCAGACAAGAATTTGGCCCAATCAAAGGAGAAGCCCTCAGCGAATGTATGAATGAGTGGAACCCATGGGAGGAAAAAATGGGTAGTGTCTTCCTTCCCATTCAACCTGTAGGTCATCATCGCTATGTACTTGAACTGTGGCTCCAAGGAAGAGATTAAATAGATCACGTTAGCATCAGACCTAAATTTCGCGGGGTGTGAGACCTAATATTTGATCAGATCGGATAAAAAAATTTCATACTGCTCACACTCCTTCTTCTTGAAACCTTCTAGAAATTCGACATTGTGAGTAAGGTTCAGTGTGGATGACAATTTATACATTGGCTGCACATGTTCTGGCCTGAAAGTCTCAATCGTCACCTTCTGTTTGTTGATAATCGTCCTGGTCGGGATGTCCACATGGTCTAGAGCCCACTTGATCATACCACAATAGGGAAGAAGCTGGGGCCTCACCGCTATTTTGTGCATATCTTCTTGAGTGACGATTTTGTATTTGGTTGATAAGTCATCCTTCTCATTGTCGCTAGAATCATCTGAACAGTTTACTGACTCGGATTGCAGAATGTTGGAAACGTATGACCATGTCTTGACAGAATTAATACTTCGGGGTGAGGTATCGAAAACAATGTCTGAAACCTAACATGAACTCTTAGCGGCTGACTTGGGCATATTTCATGGAGCCATGATAGAGAAACCTGCAACTAGACCTCCTGTCGTAAAAATTGAAAATCACAAACAACGGTTATCCTGGTAAAATGGCTCTGCACACAAGTAGAAATGAAAACTGAAATAATGAAGGAAAAACTCTCTATCTTGGTCATTTAAACCCCTGGTGTCCTTGCCAACAGAACAGTCTAATCACTTAATAGAAATATTTAGAATTAAAAACTAGATCCTACTATCTGTCACCTCACTGCAATTCAAATAAATGCCCTTAATTTTTTGACGAGTCGTAACATGGGAAATCGTAGGATCATTCAAGATTTCATCCGTAAACCGTGTGCATCAAATTTTGTTTAAGGTGCTAATTAATCTGGTTTAGTACTTTCAAATTGGTGTACTTAGTTGTTAATCCCCTTTTTGGCCCTCGTCACATTGGGTGTTTTCACTCCTAGCCACTGAACCTTAAAAACCCGAAAATGCGATGGTGCGAGGTAACGGCTTAGAAGTGATTTGACTTAAGCCTTTTAATCAATCCATGCTTAAATTAAAGGAAATCGTGACTTTTTGTATCAGGGATACGGAGGTTCTTCCCTTTGGGGAAAAAATCGTCGAGTCGCAAAATCACGAAAGTGACTAACTAGGGTTTAAAGCGACTTGTCCTTGATACTAACTTGGGTAACTTTAACACCACTTCGCGACTTCACGAGTCGAAGGCTCGAGAGACGTCCAATGTGTAACTCCCGAGAGCGAGGGTATGAGGTAATAAGTGATGATAATCCGCGCTTAGTCTTTTAGTAATAGTGATTTAAACTTAGAAAGGTTTTCTCCATTTCACACGTAGGGATACTACGATCTTAGGGGGGAGAAACACAAAATAGACGAAGTCTTGAAAACCAATATTTTTGGGATTAAGTATAACATTTCATGTATTAAGAGAAAGGCAGCTCCAACACCTATGACGCATGATTCAGGACCAGACCCTTGGGGTTGTGCTTGCGAAAACGACTAGTCTGGAATCATAAATCCAATTGTCTTAAACCTTCTTGCTTGGCCTGCGCGGTATCCTTCACCATGTAGAAACCAATATGAAACCCATAGGGTATGAAGTCTCACTTCTTATCCTTTACCAAAGTAGCATTATAACCTTGCAGGATGGTTTGATAATAGATTTCCCCTACTATTAGTCGATCGGGGACATATATAGGAAGTAGATGAGGTGCTTCGGTGGTGCCAAAAACCCTGATGTAGGTATCGCACTCATCCAAATACCAGTGGCCAAATTTCGATAAAATATTTTTGATTGCATCTAATAGCCTTGGGAATTCTTTCATGAACAAAAAAAATTAAATATGTGCGATAAACTGATCGCAGATGAGAGAGTAGGATTTCTTGTACCTGTTCTCCCACAAGATGTCAAAATACACATGGACTCGGAGCTCTGATGTGTGCCAACTCAAGTTCATTCTGGCAAAGACATTTCTGGCACAAATGACGCTCAATAGATAAGAATCGATATAGAAGGATGGGGTTTCTCCCTCTTTTGGCATTTGAGCTTGTCGTATGCAAGTGCTCCATTGTTTGAAAATGATGGCACCCCAATTAAAACCTATTTCGGAAATGGCTACCATATAAGCTACAGGCATCCAAGCATTTGAAAACCTGGAGCAGTATTTCTCCCCATGTAATCAATAGAGGAGGGCCATCAGATATATGTATGACTCCCTCAGGTTAGCAGTCGGCTACTAGCCGGAGGTTATATTGGTGAACTTTTTATCCTCTCTCCACCACGACGCCATCACCTTGCTGGTGTCATTTTTCTCATAGAATCTTACAACAAAATCAGTGTTTAGTCATTAGTCCGACTCTCTCAGCTTGTAGTAATTTTTCACTTGCACTGGGAGGAAAACCCCAACACATCTTCCACTGTTGTCGTTAATCAAACATCTTTTTGTGTCAGTGTGATCAATAAGACATTTCAGAAGTTCGATGTAGGGGAATACTAGAGTCTTGCTCGCCACCATGTGCAGATACGCCTTGCAGACATTCGGGAGGACTTCATCGTTGAGTCTTCTTGTATCATGATCAATGTGTGGGGTATATTTGGGGAATTCCTCTCGCTTGATTTTCTTGAAAATTTCTTCCCAGCGCAGGAACACTGTCTTGGTCTCAATGTTTGCCTCTGTGTTTCCAAAGGTCGAAGGTTGACTGAAAGCCTTCTTGGTGGTTGTTTTGATGATGAGAAATAGCTTCAAAACAAATTCTAATTGTCTTGCAACCACTGGGGAGGAACCTTATCCCACCTCTGGTTATTGTAGCTTTGGTTCTCTTGGATATTTCCTGGTGGTGGGTTTCTTCGGAGGCATCATTACTGCAACCCAAAATGATCCTTTAGGCAAGTTTATAGAGTAACATTGGAAAAAAAATGTATGAAATGAAGCATAAAACACCCATAGACTGGTACATATCTGTAATGCTTGCTAAACGATTGTTTAATACTCACTGGACCTTGGAAGCTATCCTCGAACTGCTCGTCTCCCTCCTCTGGATGCTCCGAACTCCTTCGTGCATAGAATAACCTTGTTTACAACGACTCAAAATAATATAACGGGAGAGATCCTACCAGGGGTATCAAATAGTTAATACGAGTAATGGGTGAAATTCAAAACAATCTACCTCCGAATCTCTGAAAATAAATTCTACGTGGGTTGATGGCGGAGGTGTGGAGGGATATGCACTGTAACGACATGTTCAAATGGTCCTTTTGATTCACGCATGAATTAGCAACTAATGCGAGATTAGGGAATTAATTAACCCTTTAAATGTGTCGTATCTAGCGTATCTTAGAGCTAAAACATCCCATCGCGTTGTTTTCTTAGTGGGCAAATTGAGAATCGACGATATCCTTATGCATGTTTCCATCGGTATTCTCCTGAGAAAATTTCTGAAGCCGATGAATTTCATCGTATGATGATGACATGGTAAAACTGGTTCGAGGTGTGATGCGGGTCTCATGAGCTAGTAACGAATCCAGGGAAAACTAGATCATATGTTTGATCACTTGGGAAACAACAGATGGAAACAAAGGACAGGTGGTTTCACCGTATATCTCATTTGGAGTCGTGTCTTTCAACAAAAGAAGTGCATTAAAATAAACCTGGGATTGTCGAGGCCGAAAGGTTTCGAGGTCGGAGATCAAGGGTTGAATTATCACATTCTTCACGGGCTATCCTTCTAAAACTCATCGATGATGGAAGTTATTGGGGATCGTCTCTCAGAGATAGTTCCATCGTGTAGTTCCTTTATGGGTTATCATACTCAAAAACCCCCGATGCCGAAAACATTTCGGAAGTTGACGATTGGTGATATCATTTCATTCTTCGTGAGCACTTACTCTTTTAGTCGTTCATCGATGTTGAAGGGATCGGTCATCAAAGATATTTTGGGTGATTCTTGTTGCAAAATAAATCTCACGTCTTCCGACACCAACGAATATTGGGACTCGACAACTTTGATTCTCTATAGCGTTTTATTTTACGCTTAATCCTTTCCGATGTCGAATTCCTTCAGCACGTTGGGGAAAGTTTTGACTGTCAATTCTTTAATTTATATATTAGTATTTTAATTTAATGGTTTTCACGTGCTCGAGCAAAATTTGAGAGACTTAAATGGAAACAAAATGATAATCAAATGCAACATTCTTCATACTAAGGTTGAATTAGATAGTGCAAAATCAAGTGGTACCCAAAAAGTAAAATTTGGCATAGGATTTTTTAGGGCGTGTTGAGTGCTCAACAAATGGTGACTTACTGGGAGAAAGCAGAATATTTGTTCCTACTTAAAGGCTTGGTTGATGAAAAATCTGGTGGAGAACTTAAATGGTTTTAAATCATAGCCTCTTTTACCCTTGCATTCAAAATTATTCGGTTGATTCTTCTAGGTCTTCCTATGGGTTTTTTAACCTTTATTCCTCCTTTGTTTCCTGTAACCCTGAATCATGCCCTTTTTGAAAAAATCTAGTAAAGTATTCACTGGCATTAAGCCTTTATTTACCCTTACTCAATTGCTACGGTGTTTCTCCACTGCCAACGAGCGTCCATATCCCCGACGGAGTCACCCCAACATCATAGACCTTGCTCCACTACCACAAAGCATCCATAGCCCCGGTGGAAATATCTGCATACCCTCTCCTATTGTTCACTCTTTTGATAATATCAATTTTATTTCGACATGATTCCATGAGAGAGTGGGAGAGGATGATGTCTGTTTATTTTTCAAAGTGAGATGGTTAAGGTGGACCCTTTGCTAGCTTTGTCTTCGGGGTTCATGTAGTCCTTTCCGAATTTCATTCTTTCCCTTGAGGTCTTACCAAACCACTAAGAAGACACTTCTAACATTTCTATGAAGTTGTTCATTTGAGTAGGTTAGATGGAGGGCTCCTCAAAGAAACTGCAAGTCTCTCAATGCTTCGTGCGTTGTAAGTGAGCGATGAGTTAGGAATAGAGTTCGCTATGTCACATGATTCAAGGTCAACCATTGTCTCGCGGAACACAATATTTAAAAAGCATAGAAATCCAGAAAGAAAAAGAAAACAACAAAAATGTATTTCGCAAACATGAAAACACTCATACAAAACAAAAACAAAAATTTCATTTATTATTATTATTTATTATTATTATTGAAAATATTGTTTGAGGACTTGGCCATTTACTGGGAGGGCATCAGGTTCCCCCCTCATATTTTGTAACTGATAAGTTCCTGCCCCAATCTTCTCAGCCACCTGGAAAGGGCCAAGCCACAGATTCTGAAATTTAGAATGCTTCCCTTTTGGCTCATTTTCTTTGTCCCATTTTAGGACTAATTCTCCTACTTCAAAAAAAGTTTCTTTAGACTAATGCTTATCAAACCATATTTTCACTATCTGTTGGTGAGATATAAATTTTAAATTATCCTTTTCTCTCTCTTCTTCTAGCATGAGTAGAGTATCAATTATTTGTTGTATGACTGATGAAGGTTCCCCGCTGGAATCCTGGGCTAGTTGAAGAGATGGAAGATAAAGCCCATTTGGGAGAATGGTTTCCTTCCCATAAACCAGAAAGTACGGGGAATTTTTTATAGCTTCATTGGGTATGAACCTATCAGCCCATAGAGTGATATGGAGTAGATTATTCCAATTCCTTTGGTTATCTACAATCGTCTTTTTTAATATTCTCACTAGGTTCTTATTGGTTGATTCTACCACCCCGTTTCCCTGTGGATTATAATTGGCAGAGTACCTAATTATGATTCCTTTTTCTAGAGAAAACTTTGTCAATAGAGTGGAAGAAAAATAAGTTGCATTGTAAAAAACTAGGGCAGAAGGGACACCAAACCTTGTGATCAGCTGTTGTTCTATGAATTGGATCACCACCTTCTCATTTACATGAGTCAAAGGGATGGCCTCTACCCACTTCGTGAAATAATCGGTAGCAATAAGTATATACTTGTGTTGTTTCGAAGAACTGGGTTTAATTTCTCCTATGATATCCAACCCCCATTGCTCAAAAGGCATAGAGACAGTCATTGGTTAGAGTGGGACTGCTGCTCTCTTCTCTCTCCCAGCACTTATTTGACAAGTTTTGCAGTTTCTAGTGTAGATGTGAGCATCTTTGAACAAGGTGGGCCAATAATAGCCATCTTTCAGTATCTTATGAGCGGTGGTGTTTCCTGTGAAGTGTCCACCGGTAGGGCCATCATGGAGCTTCTTCAAAACTTTGTCTGTGTCTTCACGTTCGAGACATCTTAACAGTACTCCATCATAATTAATTTGAAAGAGTACCAAATTTATGAGGCGATATTGTGTTGACTTTAACTTGAGAGCTCTCATTTCCCTAGGGTTGATATTTTCTGGGCAATTCCCATGGTGTAGGAGTTAAGTTAGCTTCCCATACCAAGAATCTTGTTCTGGGGAAATGTATGAAACTTCACCACACCATAATTCCATTTCATTCTCCCACCTAGAGTATTCATTTACTTGGTCCTTGTAGTGGCCATATTAATTTAACATCCAGTAATTATACAACAAGAGAGTAACTTCTACTAGATTTATGACAATTCAATAATTCCTTTCTATTTTAACACATACGCATGTAAATTTAACAACGAATAATAAAATTGTATAACAGGTTAAAAACAAATGCATAATTTTAAATACATGGGTCTGATGCTAACCCTTCATTTGTCTGCTTGCCTTGTTGACCGTTGTTGAACTGTGTAAACACTGCCCAAAACCTTGTTCCACCCTGCCAACTAGGACAACTTCCTAGCTCCAGGATATCATATGGATATCCTGGCCCCCGTGCCCAAAACCTCCAACAAACCGGTGCCTGTACTAAACCTTCCTGACTACAAAACTCCACTCTCCTCCCTGCAAATCCAAGAGAGCCCCCCAAAATCAATCCCAATCTCTTGTCGAATGATCCCCTCCTTCCTAACCT
>JASDQU010100260.1:365322-380838 GCA_032191745.1 Picea mariana | reverse complement strand
TCCTAGTTAATGCCCCTTATCCTTTCCTTTATTATTTTATCCTCTCGTAATTAATATGTTATCCCTTTCCGTGTACGTAACCTTTTTAATTTAAACAATATAACTTATTAATCTTTTAAATTTAATACTCATGTTATTAAATGTAATAGGTAGTTAATTAATTAATTAATCAATCAAAATTTTAACGTTTAATTAATTAACAAATACTTAATTAATATCATTAGATCAATCTTTGTTTAGTTATTAACATGGTAGGAAAAATTAATTACCTAATAAATCTTTTACTTAATAAACCCTAAGTATATATTCTACTAGGGTTGTTACAGTCCTGGGCTTCAACTACAAGTTTGCATAATCCTTACCCTTTAACTAGTTTGGCGGGTTTTATATCTAGATCAAATTCTTGAACTACTGCCATCTAGTTCCCTCTTCTCTCCCCCATTTCCTATTGAGTGAATAGGGATCATATCACAGAGCGATGAACGATTACTTTGGTGTGGTTCTTGAGGATGTAAGACCTGAAGTGTTTTACTGCTTTATAAACTGCATAAGCTTGTTTATCCAAGACAAGATAATTTAGTTCGGCTCCTTGGAGATTAGTGCTCATGAAAGACACTGGAGCCTCATTGTTGTCATCATCCTTATGAGTCAATACTATAGCTAATGACTAGTCAAAGTGTTACAAATTATTTCCATCATCCCTATGATCATTAATGATGTAAACCTATATGTTGCCTTCAGAGGGGTCAATAGCTTAAATTCCTAAAGAAAGAAGGGAAAAGAACTTTCCCTGAGAGAAGAATTTGTATTTTCCTTTGTAAAAACCCTATTAAGGAATATTTCTGTAGGTTTCAATATACAAAAGGTGCAAAAATTCCTGATTTTCGCACCTTGATCTATAGCTAGGTTGTGGATTTTTCGTAGGTTGCTCTATAACTAGGGTGTGGAAATTCCTATATGTGGGAAAAATGAGTGTCTTCTCGATGCTTATAGAAGGAGAAGATTTTATGGTAAGGATACCTCCAAATGATTTGGATCTTACTCACTTTCATGATTTAGTGGGATCATCCTAACCTCCTCACCTTATCCTTTTCAACTTATAAAAGGGGAGGAGCTCTTATGGAGAAAGTTACATTGGCTTGAGCTTGAGTTTTAGTTTTGTACATAGGAAATTTGGCCTAATTAGAGTGGATTTAGGATTTTCTTTGTCAAGATAGATTGTGAGTAGCTATCAGATCCATGGTCTCAGAATCCTTGGAGCAAGAATTGTGTTGGAAGCAAGGAACTGTTGGAAGGAACCTAACAACATCAAGGCATTTGGTTGTATCTTTCTTCCACATTCTTTAATACATATATACTTTTCTTTCCTATATGAATGTTATTTGTCCATATTACATGATTCCTTGATCACGTACATAGTTTCATATTGAATAGACTCTGTTATTCTTGTCTTCATTGGCTTTTGTTTATTTGTAGATATTTTTCCATAAGCCTCACGACAGAGTTTGGATTGCATTGGCGAAGTCAGATCTTCGATATTTAAAAGGTATGTTCTAGATCCATTTCTCATTTGATAATTGAAATCTAAGGAAAGAGTAGTGTACTGTATTGTTTTTTTCTATTTTTGTAGTGAAGATAGGGGGATTGATTTGTGTCTTCACTTAACAATTAACTCGATAACACGGAGGCAAAAGTATACAGGAAGAAATCCCTATTGAAATCGGGACTTCGTAACACGGGGGCCTGGGATATAGAAGTTTTAATATTGCTAAAAGAATCATTTCGTTCATCATCCCACTTAAATTCGACATATTTTTGAATCATGTTTTGTAAGGGTTTGATAGTTTCCGCGAAATCGGGAGTGAATTTCCTCATGAAATTAATTTTCCCAAAAAAAGACTACATAACTTTCTTGTTGTGAGGCAACGAGAGTTGAGTTATGGCCTTAATCCTTTCTGGGTCTATGTGAATGCCTGCTTGAGATATAATGTGGCCTAGTAGCTTACCTTCCTCGACACCAAAAATATTTTTCTTGGGATTTAAGGATATACCGTATCTCCTACACCTTTCAAAAACATGAGTTAAGTGTTGGATGTTCTCTTCTTTGTTATTTGAATACATAGTTACATCGTCCAGATACACTACCACACACTTGTTGATTAGTCCCCATAATTCTACGTCCTTGGCCCTTTGGAAGGTCACCCCTACGTTGATTAACCCAAAATGCATGTGTTTATAAGTGAAGGTTCCCCACTTGGTTCAGAAGGTAGTTTTCAAACGATCTTCCTCTGAAACCAGAACTTGGTTGTAACTTGAGAAACCATCCAGTAGAGAGAAAATATCTGAGCCAAACATAGTTTGTAGGAGTTGCTACATTGGTGGGACTGGCTAATTGTCTTTTTCTGAAGCTTTGTTGAGGTTCCTAAAATATACGCATAAGCGAATTTATCTAGACTTTTTTCTAATAGGAACCATATTTACTACCCACGTGGAATGCCTAACCTGGAAGATGATCTTGGTATATAAAATTTTATTTAATTTTGGATACATGAGAGGTTCCAGGGATGGGTGATACTTTCAGAGCTTCTGTTGGAAGGGTTTTACCTTAGTTTTTAATGGTATAATGTGTTGAATGATACGGGTGTCCTAAGTTTTCAGATCTCGGCAGGACCATGCAAAGACATGTTGATATTGTCTGAAGAGTTTGAGATAAGACTATATTTCCTCTTTAGATATACTCTTTCCGAGATTCACATTCTTTGGGTTTTCCAGGGTTTCGAGATTTATAGTTTCATGCAAGTGACAAGAGCTACTGGTCTTTGCATTTTTAGGCCCCCTAAATCGTTCTTTCAGGTCAAACAAATTTTCCAAATTAGATATCCCTTTAGGGATGGTGTGAGATTTCAATATGTCAATAGGTTGGCCTATCCTAGGATCAGTTTCTGTCGATTTCTCCCAGAATACTTCATCATCGATGGCCAAATATTTGAAATTGTCTTGGTTAGTCAAGAAGTTTATGATCTGTTCATCTCCTTCAAAGAATTTCCAATTAGAAATGTTGTTAGGCATCAATGGCTTGTAGAGTAGTACCACAATGAATTGGGAGGCTTCATAATATTCTAGAGGTGACATCTTTGAAGTAGTCATGTCCAGGGAATCAACAAGGATATTCTTTTCTCTGGGGATCGCGGTGATATTGAAAGCTTCAAAATGATCTATTAACCTATGTACTTCCTGTTGATAATTATTTAGGTGTGGGGAATTGCAATGTATAGTGTTCCTTAATTGTCTAACGATAATCTCTGAGTCTTTGAAAACTTTCAATTATTTGACATTTAAGTCTGTGGATTTCTTTAACCCTTGTACTAGATATTCATACTCGATGGTGTTATTGGTGCATTCAAATTTTAGTCTACAGGACAGGAAATGACGTTTACATTTTGGATCAATGAGGATGCACCCTGCCCCTGATCCTTCCAGCGATTTAGATCCATCAAAATATAGGGTCCAACATTGTGGGCAAGTGTGTCAGATTCTCGCTCCTTGTTAATTTCTTGTTTCCCTAATCCTAGCTCCAAGATTTCTAATGTAGGTTCTTGGTAGAAGAGGGTTTCTTCTGTCGGTATTGGAAATTTATCTTGAAAAACCATCTTAGAGTTTTGGGTGAGAGGGACATAGGATAAGAGAGGGGAAAATTTATCGAAGTAGGAGTCACAGGAATAATTTCCTAGCACGGGGAACTCTGTCGATGAGGGTTCATTCAAGGTTTCTAGGTCAGTGACAGTATGCTTCAGATACCTTTCCCTATCGATTATGATCATATTTTTGTATCCCTTCAATGGTAACCAAAGGTGTGCCCAGTATATACTAAAGTATCTATTTAAATTCTCAGACCAATCTTGACTCAGTAATAACCCATAGGCCTATGGTATATCTACTACAATGATGTCAATCACCTGTACAAACTTCAGATGAGTCACTATATTAATAATTACATCTTTGAATTCCCCCATGAACTTAACTTGGGTTCTATCTAGTTTTATTACATGCTTATCGCTCTTGAGAGGGATGGCATTTAAGTTTTTGCAAATAGACAAGGGAATAACATTGGAAGATGCTCCTGAATCGACCAAACAATTGTGGAGGTTCCTGTTGAAGACTTCAAACGTTAAAACTAACTATGGAACAAAAGGTTTTCCCTTCCTATCTTCCGAGTAGGTGTTTACAGTTGGTTTAGTCACCAGATATGTGGGAGATAGATTTATTTCCTGACCATTGCTAGTCGTAGGGTTTTCTACTGAGTTCAAAGCTTCTAGTAGAAATTCCTTCTATTGAGGAATCATGCATATATCCATAACTCTTATATTATCCTTTAACTTCTTCAGCTATTCAACTACGTTGTACTCCAGTTTGAGTGATTCTCACATATGGATGCTAATAGGGTTCTTACGAGGAGAAAANTAGTAGAAATTCCTTCTATTGAGGAATCATGCATATATCCATAACTCTTATATTATCCTTTAACTTCTTCAGATATTCAACTACGTTGTACTCCAGTTTGAGTGATTCTCACATATGGATGCTAATAGGGTTCTTACGAGGATAAAAAGGTGCTTGAGGTTGATCGGGAGTTGACCTTTCCCCCGACGTTTGAGTGGTAGTAGGATCCTTTGAGACAGGAGGACCTTTAATTCTAGTTTGCACAACCGAGATCTCTGCAGGTGGTTCTTGAACCTGAAATAGGTCGTCGAAAGGTATAATTAGTCCAGGATCCCATATAATCATGGATGTATCTTCTAGTGGGTCAATCCCTTCCTGGTCAAAAACATTCATAACCGAACTTCTTGGTTGTTCAGTTAGGGAATACTCATCTAAAAACCAATTGGCCATCAAATTCATGGCATGCACCCATTGGGGGTAGTCTCTTTCAGAGTGATTTTCTTGGTGATAAGTACAGAAAGAATCAGATGTGACATTCCCTAGATCGATATTCAAGTTAGCTAGGAGAGGTTCAATGGATTTGAACATCAGGTTCCGTTTAAAGAAAGGCTTATAGGGCCTTTGGCCTTGGTTTCCTTCCCCTATGTTTCTCTTCATGTCTATGATCTCGTTCAATAATTTCTTAACCATGCATTGTAGATATTCTATTTCTCCATTACCCTTGTCAGGAGTCTGTTATGCTTGTTTCCATAGTGGTCTAGTTAGGAGGAGTCCTCTCCTGGGAGGAGGTTGAACTTATTTCTTAACAAAAGAGATCCGACCTTCTTTACACCCTTTCATATGGAATTCTATCATTTTAGTTTCTTCAAAAATCTTAGCTAAGGTTTGTTTGGTAGCCCTCTTCACAAGCATGGAAATAGAAGGTGGGAGCACATTAGCGTATACTTCAATTTGCAACTCATGAGTTGGTTTGTCTTTGGGATGGAATTTGTTTAAGATGGTCTTGAATATTTGATTGAAATATTTAACCTTCTCTTTTGAACTCATGGTGGTGACGAACAACTCAGCCATCAAAGCTTCTATAGTAGTCTCTTTTGCAAATTTATCTAGAAAATATTTTTGGAACTTCATGTAGCTAGTGATAGATCCTATCGGTAGATTAAAATACCGCGTGGAAGATGAATTTTCAAATGGATAGGGGAAAAGTCTGCATACTACGTCTTCGTGTTGGAAATTCATAAGTCTGATTGCTAGTATGAACTTCTTGATATGATCTTCAGGTAATCCTGAAGTCTCGGGGTAAAATTTAGGAAGTAGATTCTCTGGATGTCAGGGAAGGTTATGGAATGGTCTCAGGAGGGCCAAAGCATCTCTGGTCAACTAGGGTTGATTTTTTAGAGGTGGGTTCCCCCTTTCTTAATTATGGTCATTGTTTCCTTCCATGTCTTCAGACTCTGAGTTAAACTCCTCCTCTTCCAAAAAATCATCTGGTTCAGAGACGTCATTGGCCATCATTTTGAGTATCAGATCAAGAAGATATTGGATTTCAGTCATTGAGAAATATATTAAGTTTTCTACCATTTGTACAAAAACTTTGTTAGGAGTATTGACCACTGGTATACTTATCTTTTTTCTTTGAGGAAGTATCAGAGCTAGATATAACACATTGATTTGTCTGACATATGCTCTTGTGATTCTTCTGAATTGATTTAATTCCTCATGAGGAAGACTATAAGGTATTTCAGGGTGAAAATATTCTTCCTTCGGGTGGGGTGATTTACTCGTTTCAGGAGTAATCAACGTGTGTAGGTTGTCTTGGGAATGACTAGCCATGCATGTGGGCTATTTTGAATCTATAGGTTGTTTGAAATAATATGTAAAATATATATCCAACCATTCATTCTCATGCCCTCCTTATAGCTCCAGTTCTATTGATAGGTCCTAAATCCCTTGATTCAACAGTAGGAACCAAACATGCCACCAAGGCCTAATTAGACTCTTTAATGTTTAATAGTGAAATGGTTCTTCAGATCTTGCGATCCGACCAATTTATCGATAGGATTTATGTTTTCTTGTGAAGGCTCTTCCTTCAGTTTGGACTATATTTTTTTTATTTTCTCTTGGGTGGGATCGATATGAGATGTAAGCCAGTATAAACCAACTTGGAAACAAAACAAGACTAAGTTCTAACTACTGGGGAAGAGGTTGACCTTGGGATAACCCGCTTCTCAGGCATGCTGATGACAATTTTATACTACAATCCTAGTACTAATACATTAACCACGTGAACAACCAATTACTGTCCGAGAAACTAATTACCAAAAATAAAACACATATGCGATAAGATAATGGAAAGAAAAATAATTCACCTACTTAATCACATAATAACACCACGATTCATCTTCATCATTAAAGTAAAGAAAAACAAAATATTGCACCAGATAACTTGACAATATATTAAATAACTCTTACTCATTACAACATCATTCATGAAACGATATAGGAAATAGTTCTTCTCCACATCCAATCACATGCATTTGATGAAAATAACTTGTCTCTAGTCCAAAAGGACTTCTCAATTAAAGGCAGCTTCAAAATAATTCTTAACAACCAGAAAAAAAGAGATCTTGCAACAACCATCGACCTCTAACTAATTGATCGATGCTCTTATTTATAATGTAAAATTAATTAAAAATAATGACTAAGTGTAGTTTAAACAAACAAAAAAAAAACTCACCATGTGGTGTCCTCTTTTAATAATTTCTTTAACAGTCAACTCAAGGTATTACTTGAAAGGGTGAATTTTCTCATACTCCGATCAACTGATAAAAAACTCCTCGCAAGTTTGGGGCTATGGAAATCTGTGTTGTTCCATCGGAGCTGCGTAAATTCCTCTGACCTTGACCGCATGCACCTGGTACTTCACCAGACTGGTGTTTAACTGTTGTAGTATAGTCCATGCTCTAATCTGATGTTCCATAAATTTTTGCACTTGTCCTAGCGATGTCTCAGTCACCTTCGCTATCTCTTTGGACCATAATGAATCTTGCTTGGTATATGATTTGACTATGTCGCACAAGTCGACGAAGTCGTCGCGGGTGCTGAACTCGGGGAGTCTGATATCCTTCATTGCTTTGTTAATTTTCCCCCAATGTTTCTCACATTTGGCCCACTGCTCTTGAATTTCTCGATGTGGTTCCTGAGACATCTTACCCCAATACTTGACTAATCACTTCATACGATCAAGACTTCTTTTGCCCAACATCTGGACGTCTTGTTCTTCTTTATCTCTTCCCTATTTCACTGCATCAATTTATTCAATTCTATCTACAACTTGTTGCACCTTTTCATACCACTGCTCCATATCCTTGCACATTTTGAGTGCCATGAGAGTGTCTTCCTGGAGCTTGGCTATCTTCGTAGTAAATAGGTGACTCTCTTTTTTGAACTTGTTGTAAGCTTCTTTTAATTCACTTCTTAGGTATATCACAGTCTGAGTGGTTCTCTAATAGTATTCAGCTAGGTGGTGCAAATTTTCTAGTTCCTTTAGGGTGGCGGCCAACTCCTTTTCATCTCATTTGCCTCTGTCCAGGGTGGCATTTGAGAGCGCCATCCCCACGCCGAGGAGCTCATATGGTCTGGATTTTTTTGTGTTTATCAATTTTTCCTTTGTAGTGATGAGGATTTATCCAAGTGGATATCGGTGGCCACCCACCTTTTCTAACTGGCCCAAAATCGTTTTCTGGCAATTTTGGCAATTTACTATTTTTAGCAGTTTTTAACTTTTGGGGCCATTTTGAGGGCCTAAATGAAGGTTTTTCGGTATCGAGCTCCTCAATGATAGCCAAAAGTATAATTGAGCCCCCAAAATGAATCTCCTCAATGATACCTTTCCAACGAGCTATCATACATATGCCTAAAACAAAGATCATATGCAAAAGTTACGACCCCAGGAAGTTGATGTACTAACTTACCAAAACAAGGCCCACATGACTTTTGGTGCTTCATCTCCTAGGGTTAGGTTTTTGGATGTCTAGGGTTTTTGGCATTCTTGTTTATTGTAAAAAATTCCTTCAGAGCCTCATTGTAATCATCTTCTTGCGAATGCGAGTAGCTGTCACATCTTTTCTCAAAGATAAGCTGGCACCATTCTAGCGAGTCTTTCACTTTGTATTTTTACAATCTCTATACATTTATTTCATTAATAGAAATCATGTATTATTGTATATATGTGTTTATGGTTACATATTTGATACATTTTTGTTACATTATTGAATATCTGCGATATCTCTATTCATTTATTTATTATATCTCCGCTATCATTTCGTGTTGAAAATAATCTGGATCAGTGGTATCAGAGCAGGTTGTTCTTGTTCGGTTTTTTTCCAGTGAATGTCCCCGACGAGGTCCGAGTATAGAAATTTTAATCTCGAGCTTGTCTCTCTTGAGGGAAATTTATCTTGCACACACAAGAAACCCTCAATGGTGAAAGAAAAGAAAAATGATGGAGAAGACGATCCTATCAGTCTGTTTCTTGAGCAAGCTCTCACATGAAAGAGGGATGGAATGATGGAAAATTTTTCCCACATCCTTGAATGCCTTCTGATAACATCAGGTGCATCTTCATGAAGAGGCCACTTTGGAGGCACCTCTCCTTTCAAAGTACAATTTAATTTTGATATTCTTGTATTTGAAGGACAGATAGATGCAAAAGCCCTAGAAAAATGGTTAAATCTGTTAGAAGGTTATTTCTTTTTTCACAATTTTTCTGATAGAGAAAAGATCACCTTCGCACTCCTTAAATCTCTCCCATGTGTCAAACATTGGTGGGAAACTTATTGGTATCAAAGTTACACAAAGGATTCTGGAATATATGGGGCCGAGCCCACTTGGAATTGTTTTGTGGATGCGGTAAAGGAACAATATTACCCTATTGGCAACTATGAGGACCAGTACATGAGATGGACTACACTGCAGAAAGAGAGGGGCCAAGCAGTTTTGGAGTTCACCAATACCTTCCATACCTTGCGCACCAAGATACGTATCAAAGACTCCAAACGAAATTTGGTTTTGAAATACCGTGGGGCTCTACACATCTACATCCAAACTGAAATGTATTTTCTGGACATCTCATCACTTAGTGTTGCTTATTGATATGTTGTTAAAATTGATAAGAAATTTAAGTACTATAACAAATGGGAGTGCAAGTATGCAAATCCACAACAACCAAAGTATGACAAAGACATCCCTAAAAAATAGTCTCCCGAAAACTAGTCCAAGCCACAGGAAAAGAAGGGTCACAGGAAGACAAAGAAGGGCACTAGAAAATGGTGTGATTTATACAAAATCCCCTCACACAACACTGATGAATGTCACTCAAAAAATTCATTGGTGGCCAAGATCAAAGACAAGGAGCCGGACCCTGATTCAGAATATGATTATGAAAACACTCGTAAAGGATAGATCATTGATACAGACCCCATTGCTATTGTCATGACCACAACAATTCAACCAGAAGAACCAACAGATTCTGAAGAGGGGGAGTGCCTTTTTCATTCACAGATGTGGGTGAAGGTGACCCCGCTGCATTTTATTGTTGATAGTGTAAGCCATAAGAACCTCATCTCAGCAGAGGTCATCAAACAATTGGGATTGTCGACAACACCACACCCGTAGCCATACAACATCGGGTGGCTTCACCAAGGATGAGATCTTCGTTTCATCCAGTAGTGTCGATTATCATATGACATCCAGCCCTTCAAGGATGAGGTATTATGTGATTTTTCCCCATTGGATGTCTGTGAGGTTCTCTTGGGCCAAGCATATATGCGGAAGCACCATGTTGTTTATGAGTCTCGACCCCGCAGTGTCATTATTTCTCTGGGGTGTCATCTCTACAGAATACTAGAGGTAGTTCTGACTACTGTTCCACCTAAAAATTGTTGCAAGGTAGTATCTCATACTACACAATTCATCTTCTTCACAATCTGTTCAAAAGGGGAATAGAAGGATACTGCAACCACTACAACCTCGACCTAAGCACCTCCTATCCAACAGAAGCAGGTCGACAAGATTGAATCAAAACAAAAAGATTCCTTCTGCACATAGTCATATCAAATAGCTCGACTGGTTGAACAGAGTCAACCCCACAAGAAACAGGTTCGTGACAAACTTCCACAAACTGAGCAGCACGACGTCTCCAACAATGCAAGCAACTCACCAAGATGCAGATTCAGCAAACGCTTTTCCCTCTCCCTCGGGCACTCAATGAAATGGATACCATTTATTTTTAAGGAGGGAGGATTGATCTAGGTGGATATAGGTGGCCACCCACCTTTTCCATCTAGCCCAAAACAATTTTCTGCCAATTTTGGCAATTTACTATTTTTAGCAGTTTTTAACTTTCGGGGCCATTTTGAGGGCCTAAATGAAGGTTTTTCAGGATCAATCTCCTCAAATAAACCTAATGGAATCATTGATCCCTCAAAATGAATCTCCTCTATGATACCTTTCCAACAGGTTATCATACACCTAAAACGGAGATCGTATGCAAAAGTTACGACCCCAAGAAGTTGATGTACTAACTTACCCAAACGGGCCCACATGACTTTTGGCGCTTCATCTCCTAGGGTTAGGTTTTTGGATGTCTAGGATTTTTGGAATTCCTTTTTATTCTAAAAAATTCCTTCAGAGCCTCACTATAATCATCTTCTTGCGAATCCGAGTAGCCGTCACATCTCTTCTTAGAGATAAGGTGCCACCATTCTAGCGAGTCTTTCACTCTGTATTTTTATAGTTTCTGTACATTTATTTCATTAATAGAAATCATGTATTACTATATATCTGTGTTTATGGTTACATCTCTGATACATTTTTGTTACATTATTGAATATCTATGATATCTCTATGCATTTCTTTATTATATCTCCACTCTCATTTTGTGCCGAAAATAATCTGGATCAGTGGTATCAGAGCAGACTGTTCTTGATCGGTTTTTTTCGGTGCATGTCTCTGACGAGGTCCAAGTATAGAAATTTTCATCTTGAGCTTGTCTCTCTTAAGGGAAATATATATCGCACACCCAAGAAAACCTAAATGGTGGAATAAAATAAAAACTATGGAGCAGACGATCCTATCAGTCTGTTGCTTGAGCAAGCTCTCACACGACAAAGGGACGAAATGATGGAGAATTTTTCCCACATCCTTCATCCCCTCCCAATAGTATCAGGTGCATCTTCATCAAGAAACAAATTTGGAGGCACCTTGCCTTTCAAAGTATAATTTAATTTTGATATTCTTGTATTTGAAGGACAGATAGATGCAGAATCCCTAGAAAAATGGTTAAATATGCTAGAAGGTTATTTCTCTGTTCACAATTTTTCGGATAGAGGAAAGATAACCTTCACACTCCTTAAAGCTCTCCCCCATGTCAAACATTGGTGGGAAAATTACTGGGAGAAATGTTCCACAAAGGAATCTAGAATATATGGGGTCGAGCCCACTTGGGATTTTTTTGTGGATGCGGTAAAGGAACAGTATTACCCTGTTGGAAACTATGAGGACCAATACATAAGATGGACCACACTGCGGCAAGAGAGGGGCCAAGCAGTTCCAAATTTCACGAATACCTTCCATACCTTGCGCACCAAGATGGGTATCAAAGACTTTGAATGACATTTGGTTTTGAAATACCATGGGGCTCTACACAGATACATCCAAACTGAAATGGATTTTCTGGACTTCTCATCACTTGGTGTTGCTTATCGATCTGCTGTTAAACTTGAGCAGAAATTTAAGCACTAGAACAAACAAGTGTTCAGGTCTGCAAATCCACAACAATCAAAGTATGACAAAGAAAACCTTGACAAACAGTCTCCCAAAAACCAGTCCAAGCCATAAAAAAATAAGGGTCACAGGAAGACAAAGAAGGACACTGGAAAATGGTGCGATTTCCACAAAATCTCCTAGAACAACATCGATGAATGTCTCTAAAAATAGTCATTGTTGGATGATATCAAAGACAAGGAGCCAAAACCTGATTCTGAATATGATTATGAAAATACTGGTAAAGGAAAGATCATAGATGCAGACCCCACAACTATTTTCGCGACCGCAACAATTCAACCAGAAGAACCAACAGATCTTGAAGAGGGGGAATGAATTTTTCATTCACAGATGTGGGTGAAGGGGACCCCGCTACATTTTATTGTTGATAGTGGAAGCCTGAAGAACCTCATCTCGCAGAGGTCATCAAATAGTTGGGATTGTCGAAAACACCACACCCGCAGCCATACAACATCGGGTGGCTTTGCCAAGGACGATATCTTTGTGTCAGCCATCAGTGTCGATTATCATATGACATCCAACCTGTTAAGAACCAAACATCAATATAGCATAGAAAAACTTCAGGAAAAGTAGTCAACGCCTTGAAAAAGAGATAATTTCAGATCATAAGCCTCTTTGAGGGGGAAACCTCCTTTTACCCCACTTAAATCTTCAAGTAAAATATGATTCAAAATGAGAATGTCTCCTTGGTATATATAGGATACTAGGAGGTATAATTACAACTAATGGCCTAAAGCCGACATAAATAAAATAACATTATTAATATAATATGCCCCAATTAAGGGGTAATGAGCCAATATTAGGGCTTAACATGCCCCTCCCCTTGACACAAGTGTTGTCCGCAACGCTTGAGTAACTCTGGATGCTTTTTTATAAAAGACTCATCTTCCCAAATGGAATCTTCATCCGATAGTTTCCTCCATTTAATGAGATACTCTGAAATGGATCTATTCCTCAGCTGGAAAATTCTTGTGTCAGTGATGGATTCAGGCTCCAATATGTTTTTTCCTTCCTCATCAAGTTCTGGAAATATAGTTTGAACTGGGATCTTATCACCTATAACCTTCTTTAAGCATGAAACATGGAAAACAAGGTGTACTCGTGAAGATGCAGGCAGCTCCAATTTGTATGCCATAGTACCAATCTTTTGCAACACCTTATAAGGTCCATAGTAATTTGGTGATAATTTATTATCCTTCTTGGCTTTCTTGAGGGACATCTGTTTGTATGGTTGTAGTCTTAAAAACACCCAATCCCCTACTNGGATCTTATCACCTATAACCTTCTTTAAGCATGAAACATGGAAAACTAGGTGTACTCGTGAAGATGCAGGCAGCTCCAATTTGTATGCCATAGTACCAATCTTTTGCAACACCTTATAAGGTCCATAGTAATTTGGTGATAATTTATTATCCTTCTTGGCTTTCTTGAGGGACATCTGTTTGTATGGTTGTAGTCTTAAAAACACCCAATCCCCTACTTCAAAACTTCCTTCACTATGATGTTGATCTGCTTGTTTTTTCATGCGATTTTGTGCCATGGTCAGGTTGTCCTTTAAGATTTGGAGAATTTGTTGTTGATTCTCGATGTGATCTTCCACTCCTTGAACCTTAGATTTTTCTTTTAGAGAAGAAGTGATGGAAGGAGGGTTGTATCCATAAAGTGCCATAAATGGTGTCATTTTTGTTGCAGTATGAAAGGAAGTGTTATACCACCATTCTGCCAAGGGTAACCATTTGAACCATTGTGTTTGTTTATCAGAGACAAAGAAACAAAGGTATCCTTCCAGACATTTGTTCACTATCTCGGTTTGTCCATCAGATTGAGGATAATAGGATGAGCTATGAGCCATTTGAGTACCCAAACAAGAAAATCATTCTGTCCAAATACGTCCAGTGAATATGGTATCTCTGTCACTTACAATAATCTTTGGGATTCCATGTAGCTTTTGAACTGTCTCCATGAATGCGGTGGCAACTGTACTAGATTTGAAGGGATGAGAGAGTGCACAAAAGTGTGCATACATGGTTAGTCTATCAACAATCACCATGATGACACTCTTTCCTTTAGACTTTGGTAACCCTGTGATGAAATCCATGGAAACCTCCTCCCAGCGCTGACTTGGGATGGATAATGGTTGTAAAAGACCTGGGGTATTAATTGTTTCCACCTTATTTTGTTGGAAAACCACACATGCTACCACAAACCTTTGAACATTAGTTTTAAGGCCATCCCAAAAAAAATCCCTCTTGACTCTATGGTAGGTTTTCAAAAATCCTGAGTGCCCTCCTATTGGAGAGGTGTGCAATTCCAATAGTACCTTTTGTTTGAGTTGGGATTTCTTACATAAATATAAGCGATCTTTGTACTATAGTGAATCATTTTTCCATGTAAATGTATCTGATGCACTGGAATCTTGTTGCAACCTTTGAATGAGATTCCACACTTTTTCGTCATTTTTCCATTCATCCCTTGCTTCTATTATCCAATCGGGTTGGATGATCGAGATAACACAAAGAAGGGACTCAACATCTTCATCATTTCTTGAGAGTGCATCTGCCACAACATTTTGCTTCCCCTTTTTATAGACGATTTCAAAATCATAACCCAATATCTTGGCTACCCATTTTTGTTGTTCTTCTGAAGATAGTCTTTGTTCCAAGAAGTATTTAAGACTATCATGATCTGTTTTGACCTTGAAGTGCCTACCTATTAGGTAAGGACATCATTTCTTCAATGCATGTAGTATTGCCATCATTTCCTTCTCATAAATGGGTTTGTGTAAGTCCCTTACCTTGAGTGGTCGACTTTCAAAATCCAGAGGCCTTCCTTCTTGCATTAGGACAGCACCAATTCCATTTCCTGAGGCATCACATTCCACAGTAAAGGTTTTTGTGAAGTCTGGAGTGGTCAAGATAGGAGCTTTACACATCACCTCTTTAAGTTGTTCAAAAGCTTTAGTTGCCTCTGCAGTCCATGAAAATGCATCCTTCTTAGTTATTGTCGTTAAAGGTGTTTCTATTATTCCATAGTTCCGAAAAAACTTGCAGTAGTAACCTGTCAAACCCAAAAATCCTCTAAGATTTTTTAATGTTTTGGGAATCAGCCAGTCCATCATGGCCTTAATCTTATTAGGGTCTACCTTGACACCTTCATGAGATACAATATGACCCAAATACTCTACCTCCTTTACTCCAAAGAAACATTTGGATGGTTTGGCATATAGTTGTT
>JASDQU010100260.1:317817-349488 GCA_032191745.1 Picea mariana | reverse complement strand
AAGCAATTCGTACCTTTTGTGTATGTGGCACATTATGGAGATCAAAGAATTGCTCCATCTGAAGTATCCATGTGATTGGGTCCTTGTCATCAAACTTCCTCATATCAATCTTAGGAACGTGGTTGGTCTTCAAACCAAAGTTGGAGTTTCTCCATTCTTGATTCACCTTCCTTGTTGCCTCATCATGAATTTCATGGGATGCATTTTCACTTTCGGGTGTCTTCTTTGTTACGAAAATTTTCAATACTTCCATGATCTCCCCTTTTAAGCCATCCATCTTAGTATCCAACTTAGCTTCTATTGAATCCATCAACTTAGCTTCCATTGAATCCATCTTCTTTTGTAGTTCATTTATGTCCCTACGCATTTCTTCACCTTCACAAAGAGTCCAATTAGGATTTTTTGGAGGCTTATTTGGTGTAGAAGGTCCCTTTTTTGGTGGCATGTTGGCCAAGTATCACTTTTGAATCTTTATTTTGAGGCGGTTATGCTAGACAATATTTATTTTGTTCTATCTCCCAAGTTTCGGCCCTTCTGGGTACAAACTTTATTTTAGGTAGTTCTCTGATATTTCTTCTTTGCAATGCCATAGGTCTGATCAAAATTGGATGTGCCCAGTGGAATTTAAGATAACTTCCTCACAACTTGCTTATTTTTGGCCTTTCCAGGAGATCTCACTTGTATAGAATGCCCCGCACAAAATAATTGATATCAAATTCTGAAACTTGTACCCAAAATACTACAGATTGTCCACGATCCAATGAAATCAGTCCCACTCAATTTGGATACTCTAGCAATAAGTTATGGTTGTTTTACCTGGAACACCTTCTTGAGACTAGTCAAGTTAGATACCCTATCTTACACAAGGTGTATCTACACATTTAAAATGACCCAGAAGATGAAATTTTTACCACATATACCTTACTAATTTCTATAAATGGCCTCCAGAGTTTAGGGTCTAAAACGTTACATAAAATTGTTTATAGCGAAAATTCCACAATGACTCATTTCAGGATGATTCCAGAACCCTATCTTGTACAGGTTGTATCTCCGAAAGTGTAATGCCTAGGGAGCTGAATTTTTCACCCAACGTACCTTGATCCGTCTACTAAATATCCTCCAATTCGTTCCTTTTGAAACATTGTAGAAAACAAGTTATAGAAAAAATTCCACGGTGTCTCATATGTAGCAGCGAAACCCCAAGACCTTGAGCTCTGATACCATATGTTAAGAACCAAACATCAATATAGCATAGAAAAACCTCAGGAAAAGTACTCAATGCCTTGAAAAAGAGATAATTTCATATCATAAGCCTCTTCTAGGGGGAAACCTCCTTTTACCCCACTTAAATGTTCAAGTACAAGATGATTCAAAATGAAAATGTCTCCTTGGTATATATAGGAGACTAGGAGGTATAATTACAAATAATCGCCTAAAGAAGACATAAATAAAATAACATTAATAATATAATATACCCTAATTAATGGGTAATGAGCCAATATTAGGGCTTAACACAACCCTTCAAGGATGAGGTATTATGTGATGTTGCCCCACTAGATTTCTGTGATGTTCGCTTGGGCCAACCATATATGTGGAAGCACCATGTTGTTTATGAGTCTAGACCCCGTACTGTCATTATTTATCTAGGGGGTCATCTCTAAATAATACCATAGGTAGTTCTGACTATTGTTCCACCTAAAAAGTTCCACAAGGTAGTATCTCATACTACAAAATTTAGCTTCTTTACAATCTGTTCAAAAGGGGAATAGAAGGATAGTGCAACCACTACAGCCTCGGCCCGGGCACCTCTTATCCAACAGAATCAGGTTGACAAGATTGTATCAAAATGCAAAGATTGCTTCTGCGCATTCATATCAGATAGCCCGACTGGTTGAATAGATTCAATCCCACCAGCAACAGGTTCGTGACAAACTTCCACAAACTGAGTAGCGCGGTGTCTCAACAAGGCAAGCAACTCACCAAGATGCAGATTCAGCAAACGCTTTTCCCTCTCCATTGGGCACTCAAAGAAATGGAGACCATTGCTTCCTAAAGAGGGAGGATTGATGCAGGTGGATATCGGTGGCCACCCACCTTTTCCAACTGGCCCAAAACAATTTTCTGGCATTTTACTATTTTTAGTAGTTTTTAACTTCTGGGGCCATTTTGAGGGCCTAAATGAAGGTTTTTATGGATAGAGCTCCTCAATGTTAGCCCAAGGAAACATTGATCCCCCAAAATTATCTCCCTGACGATACATTTCCAACGGGATATCATACGCCTAAAACGAAGATCGTATGCAAAAGTTACGACCCCAAGAAGTTGATGTACTAACTTACCCAAACGGGGCCCACATGAATTTTGGAACTACATCTCCTAGGGTTAGGTTTTTGGATGTCTAGGGTTTTTGGCATTCCTATTTATTGTAGAAAAGGCCTTCAGAGCCTCATTGTAATCATATTTTTGCGAATGCAAGTAGCCGCCATATCTCTTCTCAGAGATAAGCTGCCACCATTCTAGCGAGTCTTTCACTTTGTATTTTTACAGTCTCTATACGTTTATTTCATTAATAGAAATAATGTATTATTGTATATCTGTGTTTATGGTTGCATCAATGATACATATTTTTTACATTATTTAATATCTGCGATATCTCTGTGCATTTAATTATTATATCTTCGCTCTCATTTTGTCCTGAAAATAATCTGGATCAGTGGTATTAGAGCAGGCCGTTCTTGATTGTTTTGTTTTTCACTGCATGTCCCCGACGAGGTCCGAGTATAGAAATTTGCATATCAATCGTGTCTCTCTTGAGGGAAATCTCTCTCGCACACCCAACAAACCCTCAATGGTGGAAGAAAAGAAAAACGACGGAGCAGATGATCCTATCAGTCTGTTGCTTGAGCAAGATCTCATGCGACAGAGGAATGAAATGATGGAGAATTATTCCCACATCCTTCAATTCCTCCCGATAGCATCAGGCACATATTCATCAAGCGACCACTTTGGAGGCACCTCGACTTTCAAAGTAAAAGTTAATTTTGATATTTCTGTATTTGAAGGACAGATATATGAAGAAGCCCTAGAAAAATGGTTAAATCTGCTAGAAGGTTATTTTTTTTTTCACAATTTTTTTGATAGAGAAAAGATCACCTTCACACTCCTTAAAGCTCTCCTCCATGTAAAACATTGGTGGGAAAATTACTGGGAGAAAATTTCCACAGAGGAGTCTGGAATATATGGGGCCGAGCCCACTTGAGATTTTTTTGTGGATGCGGTAAAGGAACAGTATTACCCTGTTGGCAACTATGAGGAATAGTACATGAGATGGAACACACTACGGCAAGAGAGGGGCCAAAAATTTCTAGAGTTCACCAATACCTTCCATACCTTGCGCACCAAGTAGGGTATGAAAGACTTCGAATGACATTTGGTTTTGAAATACCGTGGGGCTCTACACAGATACATCCAAACTGAAATGGATTTTCTAAACATCTCATCACTCGGTGTTGCTTATCGATATGTTGTTAAAATTGAACAGAAATTTAAGCACCAGAACAAACAGGAGTTTGGTTCTTCAAATCCGCAACAACCAAAGTATGACAAAGACAACCCTAACAAACAGTCTCTCAAAAACCAGTCCAAGCCATAGGGAAAGAAGGGTCACGGGAAGACAAAGAAGGACACCGAAAAATGGTGTGATTTCCACAAAATCCCCTTGCACAACACCGATGAATGTCGCTCAAAACAGTCATTGGTGAAAATATTGGTAAAGGAAAGATCATTGATGCAGACCCCACTGCTATTGTCGCGACCGCAACAATTCAACCAGAAGAACCAATGGATCCTGAAAAGGGGGAGCGCCTTTTTCATTCAAAGATGTGGGTGAAGGGGACCCCACTACATTTTATTATTGATAGTGGAAGCCAGAAGAACCTCATCTCAATAGAGGTTGTCAAACAGTTGGTATTGTTAACAACACCACACCTGCAGCCATACAACATCGGGTGGCTTCGCCAAGGATGAGATCTTCGTGTTAGCCAACAGTGTCGATTATCATACGACATCCATCCCTTCAAGGATGACGTATTATGTGATGTTTCCCCACTATATGTCTGTGATGTTCTCTTGGGCCAACCATATATGTGGAAGCTCCATGCTATTTATGAGTCTCGACCCTGCAATGTCATTATTTCTCTGGGGGGTCATCTCTACAGAATACCAGAGGTATTTCTGACTACTGTTCCACCTAAAAGGTGCCACAAGTTAGTATCTCATGCTACAAAATTTAGCTTCATAATCTGTTCAAAAGGGGAACAAAAGGATACTGCAACCACTACAACCTCGACCCAAGCAACTCCTATTCAAAAGAAGTAGGTCGAAAAGATTGCAGAAAAATGCAAATATTCCTTCTACACACAGTCATATCAGATAGCCCAATTGGTTGAACAGATTCAACCCTGCCAGCAACAGGTTCGTGACAAACTTCCACAAACTGAGCAGTGTGGCGTCACCAGCAAGGCAAGAAGCTTACCAAGATGCAGATTCAACAAAGACTTTTCCCTCTCCCCCGGGATGTCAACGCAATGGAGAAAATTTATTCCTAAGGAGGGAGGATTGATCCAGGTGGATATCAATGGCCACCCACCTTTTCAAACTGGCCCAAAACAGTTTTCCGACAATTTTGGAAATTTACTATTTTTAGTAGTTTTTAACTTCCGGGGTGATTTTGAGGGCCTAAATGAAGTTTTTTCGGGTTCGATATCCTCAATCATTTTTTAAGTCATCATTGATCCCAAAAAATGAATCTCCTTGATGATACCTTTCCAACGAGCTATCATACGCCTAAAATAGAGATAGTATGCAAAAGTTACGACCCCGGGAAATTGATGTACTAACTTACCCAAATGGGGCCCACATGACTTTTGGTGCTTCATCTCCTAGGGTTAGGTTTTTGGATGTCTAGGGTTTTTAGAATTCCTGGTTATTGTAAAAAAGGCCTTGATATTGTAATCATCTTCTTGTGAATACGAGTAGCCGTCACAACTCTTCTCAGAGATAAGCGACCACCATTCTAGCGAGTCTTTCACTCTGTATTTTACAGTCTTTGTACATTTCTTTCATTAAAACAAATCATGTATTACTGTATATATGGGTTTACAGTTGCATATCTGATACATTTTTGTTATATTATTGAATATCTGAGATATCTCTATGCATTTCTTTATTATATCTCCTCTCTCATTTCGTGCCAAAAATAATCTGGATCAATGGTATCATAGAAGGTTGTTCTTGATCATTTATTTTTTAGTGCATGTCCACGAAGAGGTCCAAGTATAGAAATTTGTGTCTTAAGCTTGTCTCTCCTGAAAGAAATCACTCTCTCACACCCAAGAAACCCTCAATGGCGAAAGAAAATAAAAATGATGGAGCAAAGGATCCTATCAGTCTATTGCTTGAGCAAGCTCTCATGCAACAGAGGGACGAAATGATGGAGAATTTTTCCCACATCCTTCAACGCCTCCCGATAGAATCATGAGAATTTTCATCAAGAGACCACTTTGGAGGCACCTTTCCTTTCAGAGTACAAGTTACTTTTGATATTTCTGTATTTGAAGGACAAAGAGATGCAGAAGCCCTAGAAAAATGGTTAAATCTGCTAGAAGGTTATTTCTCTGTTCACAATTTTTTTGATAGAGAAAATATCACCTTCGCACTCCTTGAAGCTCTCCCCCATGTCAAATATTGGTGGGAAACTTACTAGGATAAAAGTTCCACGGAGGAGTCTGGAATATATGGGGTCGAGCCCACTTTGGATTTTTTTGTGGATGCGGTAAAGGAACAAGATTACCCTGTTGGCAACTATGAGGAATAGTACATGAGATGGACCACACTGCGAAAAGAGAGGGGCCAAGAATTTCCAGAGTTCACCAATACTTTCCATACCTTGCACACCAAGATGGGTATAAAGGCCTCAGAATGAAATTTGGTTTTGAAATATCGTGGGGCTCTACACAGATCCATCCAAACTGAAATGGATTTTCTAAACATCTCATCACTCGGTGCTGCTTATGGATATGTTGCTAAAATCGAGAAGAAATTTAAGCACCAGAACAAATGGGAATTCGGGTCTGCAAATCCGCAAAAACCAAAGTATGACAAAGATGACCCTAACAAACAGTCTCCCGAAAACCAGTCCAAGTCACATGAAAAGAAGGGTCATGGGAAGAAAAAAAAGGACACCGAAAAATGGTGTGATTTCCACAAAAGCCCCTGCCACAACACTGATGAATGTCGCTCAAAATAGTCATTGGTGGAAAAGATCAAAGACAAGGAGTCGAACCCTGATTCAGAATATGATTCTAAAAATACTGGTAAAGGAAAGATCATTGATGCAGACCCCACTGCTATTGTCCCGACCAAATCAATTCAACCAGAAGAACCAATAGATCCTAAAGAGGGGGAGCGCCTTTTTCATTCACAGATGTGGTTGAAGGGGACCCCGCTGCATTTTATTGTTGATAGCAGAAGCCAGAAGAACCTCATATCAACAGAGGTTGTCAAATAGTTGGGATTGTCGACAACACCACACTCACAGTCATACAACATCGAGTGGCTTCTCTAAGGACAAGATCTTCATGTCAGCCAACAGTGTCGATTATAATACGACATCCAACCCTTCAAGGATGATGTATTATGTGATGTATCCCCACTGGATGTCTGTGATGTTCTCTTGGTCCAACCATATATGTGGAAGCACCATGTTTTTTATGAGTCTCGACCCCGTAGTGTCAGTATTTCTCTGGGGGGTCATTTCTACAGAATACCAGAGGTAGTTCTAACTATTGTTCCACCTAAAAAGTGCAGCAAGGTAGTATCTCATACTACAAAATTAAGCTTCTTCACAATATTTTCAAAAGGAGAATAGAAGGATACTGCAACCACTACAGCCTCGGCCCAAGCACCTCCTATCCAACAGAAGTAGGTCGACAAGATTGCAGCAAAATAAAAAGATTCCTTCTGCACACAGTCATATCAGATATCCCAATTGGTTGAATAGATTCAACCCCGCCAGCAACAGGTTCATGACAAACTTCCACAAACTGAGCAGCGTCATGTCTCCAGCAAGGCAAGCAACTCACCAAGATTCAAATTCAGTAAACGTTTTTCCCTCTCCCTAGGAACTCAACGTAATTGAGACCATTTATTTCTAAGGAGGGAGGATTGATATAGGTGTATATCAGTGGCCACCCTCCTTTTCTAAATGGCCCAAAACAATTTTCTGGCAATTTTAGCGATTTACTATTTTTAGCAGTTTTTAACTTTTGGGGCCATTTTGAGGGCCTAAATGAAGGTTTTCCAGGATCGATCTCCTCAATAATATCCAAATGCATCATTGATCCCCCAAAATTAATCTCTTCGACGATAATTTTCCAACGAGCTATCATACGCCTAAAACAAAGATTGTATGCAAAAGTTACGACCCCAGGAAGTTGATGTACTAGGGTTAGGTTTTTGGATGTCTAGGGTTTTTGACATTCATGTTTATTGTAAAAAAGGCCTTCAGAGCCTCATTTTAATCATCTTCTTGTGAATGCGAGTAGCCTTCACATCTCTTCTCAGAGATAAGATGTCACCATTCTAGCGAGTCTTTCACTCTGTATTTTTACAGTCTTTGTACATTTATTTCATTAATAGAAATCATGTATTACTGTATATCTGTGTTTATGGTTGCATATCTGATACATTTTTGTTACATTATTGACAATATTCGATATCTATGTGCATTTAATTATTATATCACTACTCTCATTTCGTGCCGAAAATAATCTGGATAAGTGGTATCAGAGCAGGTTGTTCTTGATCGTTTTTTTTTCAGTGCATGTCCCCAATGAGGTCTGAGTATAGAAAGTTGCATCTCAATATTATGTCTCTTTAGGGAAATATCTCTCGCACACCCAAGAAACCCTCAATGGAGGAAGAAAGAAAAAGGATGGAGCAGATGATCCTATCAGTTTGTTGCTTGAGCAAGCTCTCACACGACAGAGGGACGAAATGATGGAAAATGTTTCCCACATCCTTCAATTCCTTCTGATAGCATCAGGCGCATCTTCATAAAGAAACCACTTTCGAGGCACCTCACCTTTCAATGTACAAGTTAATTTTGATATTCCTGTATTTGAAGGACAGATAGATGTAGAAGCCCTAAAAAAATGGTTAAATTTGCTAGAAGTTTATTTCTCTGTTCACAATTTTTCTGATAGAGAAAAGATCACCTTCGCACTCCTTACAGATGTCCCCCATGTCAAACATTGGTGGGAAACTTACTAGGAGAAAAGTTCCACATAGGAGTCTGGAATATATGGGGCCGAGCCCACTTGGGATTTTTTTGTGGATGTGGTAAAGGAACAGTATTACCCTGTTGGCAACTTTGAGGACCAGTACATGAGATGGACCACACTGCGGCAAGAGAGGGTCCAAGCAGTTTTGGATTTCACCAATACCTTCCATACCTTGCCCACCAAGTTGGGTATCAAATACTCCAAACGAAATTTGTTTTTGAAATATCATGGGGCTCTACACATATACATCAAAAATGAAATGGATTTTCTGCACATCTTATCACTCAGTGCTGCTTATCGATATGCTGTGAAAATCGAACAAAAATTTAAGCACCAAAAAAAATGGGAGTTCAGGTCTACAAATCCGCAACAACCAAAGTATGACACAGATGACCCTAACAAACAGTCTCCCGAAAACCATTCCAAGCCACAGGAAAATAATGGTCACGGGAAGACAATGAAGGACACTGGAAAATGGTGTGATTTCCACAAAAGCCCCTGGAAAAACACCGATGAATGTCACTCAAAACAACAATTGGTGGTCGATATCAAAGACAAGGATCCGAACCCTGATTCAGAATATGATTATGAAAATACTGGTAAAGGAAAAATCATTGATGCAGACCCCACTGCTATTTTTGTGATTGCAACAATTCAACCAGAGGAACCAACAAATCCTGAAGAGGGGGAGAACCTTTTTCATTCATAGATGTGGGTGAAGGGGACCCCACTGCATTTTATTGTTGATAGAGGAAGCCAGAAGAATATCATCTAAGTAGAGGTCATCAAATAGTTGGGATTGTTGACAACACCACACCCACAACCATAGAACATCAGGTGGCTTCGCCAAGGATGAGATATTCGTGTTAGCTAGCAGTGTCTATTATCATACGACATCCATCCCTTCAAGGATGAGGTATTATGTGATGTTTCCCCACTGGATGTCTGTGATGTTCTCTTGGGCCAACCATATCTGTGGAAGCGTCATGATTTTTATGAGTCTCGACCCCGCAGTGTCATTATTTCTCTGGGGGGTCATCTCTATAGAATACCAGAGATAGTTTTCACTATTGTTCCACCTAAAAAGTTCTACAAGGTAGTATCTCATACTACAAAATTCATCTTCTTCACAATCTGTTCAAAAGGGGAACAGAAGGATACTGCAACCACTACAGCCTCGGCCCAAGCACCTCCTATCCAACATAAGAAGGTCGACAAGATTGCAACAAAACACAAATATTCCTTCTACAAATAGTGATATCATATATCCCGACTGGTTGAATAGAGTCAACCCTGCCAGCAACAAGTTTGTGATAAACTTACACAAACAGAGCAGCGCGACATCTCCAGCAAGGCAAGCAGCTCATCAAGATGCAGATTCAACAAATGCTTTTCCCTCTCCCCCAGGCACTCAATGCAATTGAGACAATCTCTTCCTAAAGAGGGAGGATTGATCCAGGTGGATATCGATATCCACCCACCTTTTCCAACTGGCCCAAAATAGTTTTCTGCCAATTTTGGCAATTTGCTATTTTTAGCAGTTTTTAACTTCCAAGGCCATTTTGAGGGACTAAATGAAGGTTTTTTAGGATCGATATCCTCAATTATTTCCAAAGGCATCATTGATCCCCCAAAATTAGTCTCCTCGATGATACCTTTCCAACGGGCTATCACACACCTAAAATGAAGATCGTATGCAAAAGTTACGACCCTGGGAAGTTGATGTACTAACTTACCCAAACAGGGCTCACATGAATTTTGGCGCTTCATCTCCTAGGGTTAGGTTTTTGGATGTCTAGGGCTTTTTGAATTCCTGTTTATTGTAAAAAACACCTTCAAAGCCTCATTGTAATCATCTTCTTGCGAATGTGAGTAGCTGTCACATCTCTTCTCAGAGATAAGCTGCCACCATTCTAGCGAGTCTTTCACTCTGTATTTTTACAGTCTCTGTACATTTTTTTCATTAATAGAAATCGTGTATTATTGTATATTTGTGTTTATGGTTGAATATATGATATATTTTTGTTACATTATTGAATATCTATGATATCTCTGTGCATTTATTTATTATATCGCCGCTCTCATTTCGTGCCGAAAATAATCCGGATCAGTGGTATCAGAGAAAGTTGTTCTTGATCAGTTTTTTTTCAGTGCATGTCCACGATGAGGTCCGAGTATATAAATTTGTGTCTCAATCTTGTCTCTCTTGAGGGAAATATCTCTTTCACACTCAAGAAATCCTCAATGGCGGAAGAAAAGAAAAATGACGAAGTAGGTGATCCTATCAGTTTGTTTCTTGAGCAAGCTCTCACGCGACAGAGGGACGAAATGATGGAGAATTTTTCCCACATCCTTCAACACCTCCCAATAGCATCAAGTGCATATTCATCAAGTGGCCACTTTGGAGGCAACTCACCTTTCAAAGTATAAGTTAATTTTGATATTCCTGTATTTGAAGGACATATAGATGCAAAAGCCCTACAAAAATGGTTAAATCTGCTAGAAGGTTATTTCTTATTTCACAATTTTTCTGATAGAGAAAAGATCACCTTCGCACTCCTTAAATCTCTCCCCCATGTAAAATATTGGTGGGAAAATTACTGGGATAAAAGTTCCACAGAGGAGCCTAGAATATATGAGGTCGAGCCCACTTGAGATATTTTTGTGGATGCGATAAAGGAACAGTATTACCCTGTTGGCAACTATGAGGACCAGTACATGAGATGGACCACATTGCGGCAAGAGAGGGGCCAAGTAGTTCTGTAGTTCACCAATACCTTCCATACCTTGTGCACCAAGATGGGTATCAAAGACTTTGAACGACATTTGGTTTTGAAATACCGTGGGGCTCTACACAGATACATCCAAACTAAAATGGATTTTCTGGACATCTCATCACTCAGTGATGCTTATCGATATGTTGTTAAAATCGAGCAGAAATTTAAGCACCAAAAAAATCGAGAGTTCAGATCTACAAATCCACAAAAACCAAAGTATGACAAAGAGGACCCTAACAAACAGTCTCCCAAAAACCAGTCCAAGCCACATGAAAATAAGGGTCACAAGAAGAAAAAGAAGGACATCGGAAAATGGTGTGATTTCCACAAAATACCCTGGCACAACACCGATGAATGTCACTCAAAATAGTCATTGGTGGTTGAGATCAAAGACAAGGAGTCGAACCCTGATTCAGAATATGATTATGAAAATACTGGTAAAGGAAAGATCATTGATGCAGACCCCACTACTATTGTCGCGACCACAACAATTCAACCAGAAGAACCAACAGATGAAGAGGGGGAGCACCTTTTTCATTCATAGATGTGGGTGAAGGGGACCCTGATGCATTTTATTATTGATAGTGGAAGCCAAAATAAAATCATCTTAGTGGAGGTCATCAAACAGTTGGGATTGTCAACAACACCACACCCTCAACCATACAACATCGGGTGGCTTCGCCAAGGAGGAGATCTTCTTTTCAGCTAGCAGTGTCAATTATCATACAACATCCAACCCTTCAAGGATGAGGTATTATGTGATGTTTCCCCACTGGATGTCTGTGATTTTCTCTTTGGCCAACCATATATGTGTAAGCGTCGTGTTGTTTATGAGTCTCGACCCCGCAGTGTCATTATTTCTCTTGGGGGTCATCTCTACAGAATACCAGAGGTAGTTATGACTACTTTTCCACCTAAAAAGTGCCACAAGGTAGTATCTCATACTACAAAATTCAACTACTTCACAATTTGTTCAAAAGAGGAACAGAAGGATACTGCAACCACTATAGCCATGTCCCAAGCACCTCCTATCCAATAGAAGCAGGTCGACAAGATTGCAGCAAAACAGAAAGATTCCTTCTACAGACATTCATATCAAATAGCCCAAATGGTTGAACAAAGTCAACCCCACTAGCAACAGTTTCATGACAAACTTCCACAAACTGAGCAGTGCGATGTCTCCAGCAAGGCAAGTAGCTCACCAAGATGCAGATTCAACAAACACTTTTCCCTCTCCCTCGGGCACTCAACAAAATGGATATCATTGCTTACTAAGGAGGGAATATTGATCCAGGTGGATATCGGTGGCCACCCACCTTTTCCAACTGGCCCAAAACAATTTTCTGACAATTTTGGCAATTTACTATTTTTAGCAGTTTTTAACTTCCGGGGCCATTTTGAGGGCCTAAATTAAGGTTTTTTGGGATAGAGATTCTAAATTATAATTTAAGGAATCATTGACCCCCCAAAATTAATCTCCTATATGATACCTTTCCAATGGGCTATCATATGTCTAAAACGAAGATCGTATGCAAAAGTTACGACCCCAGGAAGTTGATGTACTAACTTACCCAAGCGGGGCCCACATGAATTTTGGCGCTTCATCTCCTAGGGTTAGGTTTTTGGATGTCTAGGGTTTTTGAAATTCCTGTTTATTGTAAAAATGCCTTCAGAGCCTCATTTTAATCATCTTCTTGTGAATTCAAGTAGTCGTCATATCTCTTTTAAGAGATAAGCTGCCACCATTCTAGCAAGTCTTTCACTCTGTATTTTTACAATCTTTGTACATTTATTTCATTAATAGAAATCGTGTATTACTATATATCGGTGTTTATAGTTTCATCTCTTATACATTTTTGTTACATTATTGATTGTCTGCGATATCTCTGTGCATTTCTTTATTATATCTCCGGTCTCATTTCATGATGAAAATAATCTCGATTAGTGGTATCAGAGCAGGTTATTCTTGATCATTTTTTTTTCAATGCATGTCCTCGACAAGGTCAAAGTATAGAAAGTTGCATCTTGAGCTTGTTTCTCTTGAGGGAAATCGCTCTCACACACCCAAGAAACACTCAATGTCGAAAGAAAAGGAAAACGATGGAGTAGACGATCCTATCAGTCTGTTGCTTGAGCAAGCTCTCACGTGACAGTGGGACGAAATGATGGAGAATTTTTCCCACATCCTTCAATGCCTCCAGATAGAATCAATCATATATTCATCAAGCGGCCTCTTTGGAGGCACCTCTCCTTTCAAAGTACAAGTTAATTTTTATATTCCTTTATTTGAAGGACAGATAGATGAACAAGCCCTAGAAAAATGGTTAAATCTGTTAGAGGGGTATTTCTCTATTCACAATTTTTCTGATAGAGAAAAGATTACCTTCACACTCCTTAAATCTCTCCCCCATGTCAAACATTGGTGGGAAAATTACTGGGGGCAAAGTTCCATAGAGGAGTCTATAATATATGGGGTCGAGCTCACTTGGGATTTTTTTGAGGATGTTGTAAAGGAATGATATTAACCTATTGGCAATTATGAGGAAAAGTACATGAGATGGTATACATTGCGGAAAGAGAGGGGCCATGCAGTTCCAAATTTAACCAATACCTTCCATACCTTGTGCACTAAGATGGGTATCAAAGACTCCCAATGACATTTTGTTTTGAAATATCGTGGGGCTCTACACAAATACATCCAAACTGAAATGGATTTTCTGGACATCTCATCACTCGATGTTGCTTATCAATATGATTTTAAAATCGAGTGGAAATTTAAGAACCAGAACAAATGGGAGTTCAGGTCTACAAATACGCAACAACCAAAGTATGAAAAAGAAAACCCTAACAAATAGTCTCCTGAAAACCAGTCCAAGCCACATGAAAAGAAGGGTCACGGGAAAACAAAGAAGAACACCGAAAAATGGTGTGATTTCCACAAAATCCCCTCGCACAACACCGATGAATGTCTCTCAAAAAATTCATTGGTGACCGAGATCAAAGACAAGGAGTCAAACCCTGATTCAGAATATGATTATGAAAATACTAGTAAAGGAAAGATCATTGATGCAGACCCCACTGCTATTGTTGCGACCACAACAATTCAACCAGAAGAACCAACAAATCCTGAAGAGGGGGAGCACCTTTTTCATTCACAGATGTGGGTGAAGGGGACCCCGCTGCATTTATTGTTGATAGTGGAAGCCAGAAGAAACTCATCTCAGCAGAGGTCATCAAACAGTTGGGATTGTCAGCAACACCACACCCACAACCATACAACATTGGGTGGCTTCGACAAGGATGAGATCTTCGTGTTAGCTAGCAGTGTCAATTATCATATGACATCCATCCCTTCAAGGATGAGGTATTATGTGATGTTTCCCCACTGGATGTCTATGATGATGTCTTGGGCCAACCTTATATGTGGAAGTGCCATTATGTTTATGAGTATCGACCCCACAGTGTCATTATTTCTCTGGGGGGTCATCTCTAAAGAATACCAGAGATAGTTTCGACTACTGTTCCACGTAAAAAGTGTCACAAGGTAGTATCTCATACTACAAAATTTAGTGGCTTCACAATCTGTTCAAAAGGGGAACAGAAGGATACTGCAACCACTACAACCTCGACCCAAGCACCTCTTGTCCAATAGAAGCAGGTTGAAAAGATTGCAGAAAAATGCAAATATTCCTTCTACACACAGTCATATCAGATAACCCAACTATTTGAAAAGATTCCACCCTTCCAACAACAGATTTGTGACAAACTTCCATAAACTGAGCAATGCAGCGTCCCCAACAAGGCAAGCAGCTCACCAAGATGCAGATTCAACAAACACTTTTACCTCTCCCGCGGGCACTCAACGCAATGGATACTGTTGATTCCTAAGGAGGGAGGATTGATGTAGGTGGATATCAATGGCCACTGACCTTTTCCAACTGGCCCAAAACAGTTTTTTGGCAATTTTGGCAACTTACTATTTTTAGTAGTTTTTAACTTCCAGGGATATTTTTGAGAGCCTAAATGAATGATTTTAGGGATAAATATCCTCAATGATATTTAAATGCATCATTTATCCCCCAAAATGAATCTCCTCAATGATACCTTTCCAATGGGCTATCATACACCTAAAACAGAGATTGTATGCAAAAGTTACGACCCCGAGAAGTTGATGTACTAACTTACCCAAACGGGGCCCACATGACTTTTGGCGCTTCATCTCCTAGGGTTAGGTTTTTGGATGTCTAGTGTTTTTGGAATTCTTGTTTATTGTAAAAAGGGCCTTCAGAGCCTCATTGTAATCATATTCTTGTGAATGTGAGTAGCTGTCACATCTCTTCTCAGAGATATGCTGCCACCATTCTAGCGAGTCTTTCACTTTGTATTTTTACAGTCTCTGTACATTTATTTCATTAATAGAAATCGTGTATTACTGTATATATGTGTTTACGGTTGCATCTCTGATACATTTTTTTTACATTATTGAATATCTACGATATCTCTGTGCATTTATTTATTATATATTCGCTCTCATTTCGTGCCAAAAATAATCCAGATTAGTGGTATCAGAGTAGGTTGCTCTTGATCAGTTTTTTTTTAGTGCATGTCCTCGATGAGGTCTGAGAATATCAATTTGCATCTCAATCTTGTCTCTCTTGAGGGAAATCACTCTCGCACACCCAAGGAACCCTCGATGGCGGAAGAAAAGAAAAACAACGGAGCAGAGGATCCTATCAGTCTATTGCAAGCTCTCATGCGACAGAGGGATGAAATGACGGAGAATTTTTCTGACATACTTCAATGCCTCTCGACAGCATCGGGCACATCTTCATCAAGCGGGCACTTTGGAGGCACCTTACCTTTCAAAGTACAATTTAATTTTGATATTCCTGTATTTGAAGGATAGATAGATGCAGAAGCCTTAGAAAAATGGTTAAATCTGCTAGAAGGTTATTTCTCTGTTCACAATTTTTTTGATAGAGAAAAGATCACCTTCGCACTCCTTAAAGATCTCCCCCATGTCAAACATTGGTTGAAAACTTACTGGGAGAAAATTTCCACAGAGGAGTCTGGAATATATGGGGCTGAGCCCACTTGGGATGTTTTTGTGGATGGGGTAAAGGAATAGTATTACCCTATTGGAAACTATGAGGACTAGTACATAAGATGGACCACACTGTAGCAAGAGAGGGGCCAAGTAGTTCTAGAGTTCACCAATACCTTCCATACCTTGTGCACCAAGCTGGGTATCAAAGACTCCAAAAAAATTTTGGTTTTGAAATACTGTGGGGATCTACATAGATACATCCAAACTAAAATGGATTTTCTGGACATCTCATCACTCGGTGCTGCTTATCGATATGCTGTTAAAATCGAGCAGAAATTTAAGCACCAGAACAAACTGGAGTTCGGGTATGCAAATCCAAAAAAACCAAAGTATGAAAAAGACGACCCTAACAAAAAGTCTCCTGAAAACCAGTCCATGCCACAGGAAATGAAGGGTCACAAGAAGACAAAGAAGGACACCAGAAAATGGTGTGATTTCCACAAAATCCCCTGGCACAACACCAATGAATGTTGCTCAAAACATTCATTGGTGTTCGAGCTCAAAGACAAGGAGCCGAACCCTGATTTAGAATATGGTTCTGAAAATACTGGTAAAGGAAAGATCATTGATGCAGACCCCACTACTATTATCGCGACCACAACAATTCAAGCAAAAGAACCAACAGATCTTTTCATTCACAAATGTGGGTGAAGGGAACCCCACTCCATTTTATCATTGATAACGGAATCCAGAAGAACCTCATCTCAGTAGAGGTCATGAAACAGTTGGAATTATCAACAACACCACACCCGCAACCATACAACATTGGGTGGCTTCACAATGGACGATATCTTTGTGTCAGCCAGCAGTGTCGATTATCATATGACATACAACCCTTCAAGAATGAGGTATTATGTGATGTTTCCCCACTGGATGTCTATGATGTTCTCTTGGGCCAACCATATATGTGGAAGCGCCATGTTATTTATGAGTCTCGACCCTACAATGTCATTATTTTTCTGGGGGGTCATCTCTACAGAATACCAGAGGTAGTTACGACTATTGTTACACCTAAAAAGTGTTGCAAGGTAGTATCTCATACTACAAAATTTAGCTTCTTCACAATCTATTCAAAAGGGGAACAGAAGGATATTGAAACCACTATAGTCTCAGCCCAAGCACCTCCTATCCAATAGAAGCAAGTTGACAAGATTGCTGCAAAACGCAAAGATTCCTTCTGTACATAGTCATATAATATGGCATGAATGGTTGAATAGAGTCAACCTTGCTAACAACAGGTTTGTGACAAACTTCCACAAGCTGTGCAGCGCGACGTCTCTAGAAAGGAAAACAACTCACCAAGATGCAGATTCAACAAACACTTTTCCCTCTCCCCTGGGAACTAAACACAATGGATACAATTGCTTCCTAAGGAGGTAGGATTGATCCAGGTGGATATCGGTGGCCTCCCACCTTTTCCAATTGGCCCAAAACAGTTTTCTGGCAATTTACTATTTTTAGTAGTTTTTAACTTCCGGGGCCATTTTGAGGGCCTAAATGAAGGTTTTTCGGGATCGATATCCTCAATTATTACCAAATCCATCATTGATCCCCCATAATGAATCTCCATGAAGATACCTTTCCAATGGACTATCATACACCTAAAATGGAGATAGTATGCAAAAGTTACAACCCCGAGAAGTTGATGTACTAACTTACCCAAACGGGGCCCACATGACTTTTGGCGCTTCATCTCCTAGGGTTAGGTTTTTGGATGTCTAGTTTTTTTTGCATTCTTCTTTACTATAAAAAAAGTCCTTTAGAGCCTCATTGTAATCATCTTCTTGTGAATGCGAGTAGCCGTCACATCTCTTCTCAGAGATAAGTTGCGACCATTCTAGTGAGTCTTTCACTCTGTATTTTTACAGCCTCTGTACATTTCTTATAGAAATCGTGTATTACTGTATATCTGTGTTTATGGTTGCATCTCTGATACATTTTTGTTACATTATGAATATCTGTGATATCTCTGTGCATTTCTTTATTATATCTCTTCTCTCATTTCGTGTCGAAAATAATCCGGATCAGTAGTATCAGAGCAGGTTGTTCTTGATCATTTTTTTTTCAGTGCATGTCCCTGACGAGGTCCGAGTATAGAAAGTTGCATATCAATCTTGTCTCTCTTGAGGTAAATCTCTCTCGCACACCCAATAAACCCTAAATGGCGGAAGAAAAGAAAAAGTATGGAGCAGACGATCCTATCAGTCTGTTGCTTGAGCAAGCTCTCACACAACAGAGGGACGAAATGATGGAGAATTTTTCCCACATCCTTCAATGCCTCCTTATAGAATTAGGCACATCTTCATAAAGAGGCCACTTTGGAGGCACCTCACCTTTCAATGTAAAAGTTAATTTTTATATCCCTATATTTGAAGGACAGATAGATGCAGAAGCCCTAGAAAAATGGTTAAATCTGCTAGAAGGTTATTTCTCTATTCACAATTCTTCTGATAGAGAAAATATCATCTTCACACTCCTTAAAGCTCTCCCCCATGTCAAACATTGGTGGGAAACTTATTGGGAGAAAAGTTCCACATAGGTGTCTGGAATATATGGGGTCAAGCCCACTTGTGATTTTTTTGTGGATGCGGTAAAGGAACAATATTACCTTGTTGGCAACTATGATTACCAGTACATGAGATGGACCACACTACGGCAAGAGAGGGACCAAGAATTTTTGGAGTTCACCAATACCTTCTATACCTTGCGCACCAATCTGGGTATCAAAGACTCCGAATGACATTTGTTTTTGAAATATCGTGGGGCTCTACACAGATACATCCAAACTGAAATGGATTTTCTGGACATCTCATCACTCAGTGCTGCTTATCGATATGTTGTTAAAATCGAGCAGAAATTTAAGCACCAAAACAAACGGGAGTTCGGGTCTACAAATCCGCAACAACCAAAGTATGACAAATATGGCCCTAACAAATAGTCTCCCAAAAACCAGTCCAAGCCACAGGAAAAGAAGGGTCACGGGAAGAAAAAGGACACTGGAAAATGGTTTGATTTCCAAAAAATCCGCTGGCACAACACCGATGAATGTCAATCAAAACAATAATTGGTGGCCGAGATCAAAGACAAGGAGTCGAACCCCGATTCTGAAAATACTATTAAAGGAAAGATCATTGATGCAGACCTCACTTCTATTGTTGCGACCACAACAATTCAACCAGAAGAACCAACAAATCGTGAAGAGGGGGAGCACCTTTTTCATTCACAGATGTGGGTGAAGGGGACCCCGCTGTATTTATTGTTGATAGCGGAAGCCAGAAGAAACTCATCTTAGAAGAGGTCATCAAACAGTTGGGATTGTTAACAACACCACACCCACAACCATACAACATCGGGTGGCTTCACCAAGGATGAGATCTTCGTGTCAGCCAGTAATGTCGATTATCATATGACATCCATCCCTTCAAGGATGAGGTATTATGTGATGTTGCCCCACTAGATATCTGTGATGATCTCTTGGGCCAACCATATATGTGGAAGCTCCATGCTATTTATGAGTCTCAACCTTGTAATGTCATTATTTCTATGGGGGGTCATCTCTACAGAATATCAGAGGTAGTTTTGACTATTGTTCAACCTAAAAAGTGTCACAAGGTAGTATCTCATACCACAAAATTCATCTTCTTCACAATTTGTTCAAAAGGGGAACAAAAGGATACTGCAATGACTACAGCCTCGGCCCAAGCACCTCCTATCCAACATAAGAAGGTAGACAAGATTGTAGCAAAACAAAAATATTCCTTCTACACATATTCATATCAGATAGCCCAACCAATTGAATAGAGACAACCCCGCCAACAACAGGTTCATGACAAACTTACACAAACTGAGCGGCGCGGCGTCTCCAGCAAGGCAAGCAACTCACCAAGATGCAGATTCAACAAATGTTTTTCTCTCTCCCCTAGGCACTCAACGCAATGGATACCATTTCTTCCTAAGGATGAAGGATTTATCTAGGTGTATATCGGTGGCCACCCACCTTTTCCAACTGGCCCAAAACATTTTTCTGGCAATTTTGGCAATTTACTATTTTTAGCAGTTTTTAACTTCCGGGGCCATTTTGAGGGTCTAAATGAAGGTTTTTCAGGAATGAGTTCCTCAATCATAGCCAAAGGCTTCATATATCCCCCAAAATGAATCTCCTCGATGATACCTTTCCAACAGGCTATCATACGCCTAAAAATAAGATCGTATGCAAATGTTACGACCCTGGGAAGTTGATGTACTAACTTACCCAAACGGGGCCCACATGACTTTTGGCATTCCTGTTTTTGGAATTCCTGTTTATTGTAAAAAATGCCTTCAGAGCCTCTTTGTAATCATCTTATTACGAATGCGAGTAACCGTCACATCTCTTCTCAGAGATAATCTGCCACCATTCTAGCAAGTCTTTCACTCTGTATTTTTACAGCTCTATACATTTCTTTCATTAATAGAAATCGTGTATTATTGTATATATGTGTTTGTGGTTGCATCTCTGATACATTTTTATTACATTATTAAATATCTGCGATATATCTGTGCATTTCTTTATTATATCTCCACTCTCATTTTGTGCTGAAAATAATCTGGTTCAGTGGTATCAGAGCAGGATGTTCTTGATCATTTTTTTTTCAGTGCATGTCCCTGACGAGGTCCGAGTATAGCAAGTTATGTATCAAGATTTTCTCTCTTGAGGGAAATCTCTCTCACACACCCAAGAAACCCACAATGGCAATATAAAATAAAAATGACGGAGGAGACGATCCTATCAGTCTGTTGCTCGAGCAAGCTCTCACGCGACAAAGGGACGAAATGATGGAGAATTTTTTCCACATTCTTCAATGCCTCCCGATAGCATTAGGAGAATATTCATCAAGCGACCACTTTTGAGGCACCTCTCCTTTAAAAGTACAAGTTAATTTTGATATTCCTATATTTGAAGGACAAATAGATGGAGAAGCCCTAGAAAAATGGTTAAATCTGCTAGAAGGTTATTTCTCTGTTCACAATTTTTCTAATAGAGAAACGATCACCTTCACACTCCTTAAATCTCTCCCCCATGTCAAACATTGGTGGGAAACTTACTGGGAGCAAAGTTCCACAAAGGAGTCTAAAATATATGGGGCCAGGCCCACTTGGGATTTTTTTGTTAATGCGGTAAAGGAAACGATCACCTTCGCACTCCTTAAATCTCTCCCCCATGTCAAACATTGGTGGGAAACTTACTAGGAAACTTACAGAGGAGTGTGGAATATATGGGGCCGAGCTTACTTGGGATTTGTTTGTGGATGCTGTAAAGGAACAATATTACCCTGTTGGAAACTATAAGGACCAGTACATGAGATGGACCACACTGCGGCAAGAGAGGGGCCAAGTAGTTCTGGAGTTCACCAATACCTTCCATACCTTGCGCACCAAGCTGGGTATCAAAGACTCCGAACGACATTTGGTTTTGAAATACCGTGGGGCTCTACACAGATACATCCAAACTGAAATGGATTTTCTAGACATCTCATCACTTGACGCTTCTTATTGATATGTTGTTAAAATCAAGCAGAAATTTAAGCACTAGAACAAACAGGTGTTCTGGTCTGCGAATCTGCAACAGAAAAAGTATGAAAAAGACGGCCCTAACAAATAGTATCCTGAAAACCATTCCAAGTCATAGGAAAATAAGGGTCACAAGAAGACAAAGAAGGACACCGAAAAATGGTGTGATTTCCACAAAATCCCCTGGCACAACACCGATGAATATCGCTCAAAACAGTCATTATTGGCCGATATCAAAGTCAAGGAGTTGAGCCCTGATTCAGAATATGATTATGAAAATGCTCGTAAAGGAAATATCATTGATGCAGACCCCACTGCTATTGTCGCGACCGCAACAATTCAACCATAAGAGCCAACATATCCTGAAGAGGGGTAGCACCTTTCTCATTCATAGATGTGGGTGAAGGGGACACCGCTGCATTTTTTTGTTGATCGCATAAGCCAGAAGAGCCTCATCTCAGAAGAGGTCGTCAAATAGTTGGGATTGTTGACAACACCACACCCGCATCCATACAACATCGGGTGGATTTTCCAAGGATGAGATATTCATGTCAACCAACAGTGTCGATTATCATAGGACATCCAACCCTTTAAGGATGAGGAATTATGTGATGTTGCCCCACTGGATGTCTGTGATGTTCTCTTGGGCCAACCATATATGTTGAAGCGCCATGTTGTTTATGAGTCTCAAACCTGCAGTGTCATTATTTCTCTAGGGTTTCATCTCTACAGAATACCATAGGTAGTTCTGACTATTGTTCCACCTAAAAATTGTTGCAAGGTAGTATCTCATTTTACAAAATTTAGCTTCTTCACAATCTATTCAAAAGGGGAACAAAAGGATACTACAACCACCACAGCCTCGACCCAAGAACCTCCTATCCAACAGAAGCAGGTCGACAAGATTGAAAAAAAATAAAAATATTCCTTCTACACACAATCATATCAGATAGACAGACTAGTTGAACAGAGTTAACTCTGCTAGCAACAGGCTCGTGACAAACTTCCACAAACTGAGCAGCACGACGTCTTGAGCAAGCCAAGCAACTCACCAAGATGCAGATTCAACAAACACTTTTCCTTCTCCCCCTAGGCACTCAACACAATGGATATCATTGCTTCCTAAGGTGGGAGGATTGATCCAGGTGAATATTGGTGGCCACCCACCTTTCCCAGCTGGCCCAAAACAGTTTTTTGGCAATTTTGGCAATTTACTATTTTTAGCAGTTTTTAACTTCCGGGGCCATTTTGAGGGCCTAAATGAAGGTTTTTTGGGGATGGATCTCATCAATGATATCTGAAGGCATAAATGATCCAAAAAAAATAATCTCCTCTATGATACCTTTCCAATGGGATATCATAGGCCTAAAACGAAGATCGTATGCAAAAGTTACGACCCTGGGAAGTTGATGACTAACTTACCCAAACGGGGCCCACATGACTTTTGGTGCTTCATCTCCTAGGGTTAGGTTTTTGGATGTATAGGGTTTTTGGCATTCCTTTTTATTGTGAAAAATCCTTCAGAGCCTCATTGTAATCATCTTCTTGCGAATGCGAGTAGCTGTCACATCTCTTCTCAAAGATAAGATGCCACCATTCTAGCGAGTCTTTCACTCTGTATTTTTACAGTCTCTGTACATTTATTTCATTAATAGAAATCATGTATTACTGTATATATGTGTTTATGGTTGCATATATGATACATTTTTGTTACATTATTGAATATCTATGATATCTCTATGCATTTATTTATTATATCTCCACTCTCATTTCGTGCCGAAAATAATCCAGATCATTGGTATGAGAGAAGGTTGCTCTTGATCGTTTTTTTTTTCAGTGCATGTCCCCGACGAGGTCCAAGTATAGAAATTTGCATCTCAAGATTTTCTTTCTTGAGGTCAATATCTCTCACACACCCACAAAACCCTCAATGGTGGAAGAAAAGAAAAATGACGGAGCAGACGATCCTCTCATTCTGTTACATGAGCGAGCCCTCACACGATAAAGGGACGAAATGATGGAGAATTTTTCCCACATCCTTAAACACCTCTTGATAGAATCAGGCACATCTTCATCAAGCGGCCACATTGGAGGCACCTCTCCTTTCAAAGTACAAGTTAATTTTGATATTCCTTTATTTGAAGGAAAGATAGATGCAGAAGCCCTAGAAAAATGGTTAAATCTGCTAGAAGGTTATTTCTCTGTTCACAATTTTTTTGATAGAGAAAAGATCACCTTCACACTCCTTAAATCTCCCCCCCATGTCAAACATTGGTGGGAAACTTACTGGGAGCAAAGTTCCATAGAGGAGTCTAGAATATATGGGGCTGAGCCCACTTGGGATTTTTTTGTTAATGCAATAAAGGAACAGTATTACCCTGTTGGCAACTATGAGGACCAGTACATGAGATGGACCACATTGTGGCAAGAGAGGGCCCAAGCGATTCTAGAGTTCACCAATACCTTCCATACCTTGCACACCAAGCAGGGTATCAAGGACTCCGAATGACATTTGGTTTTGAAATACAGTGGGGCTCTACATAGATACATCCAAACTGAAATGGATTTTCTCGACATATCATCACTCGGTGTTGCTTATCGATATGTTTTTAAAATTGAGAAAAAATTTAAGCACCAGAAAAAATGGGATTTCAGGTCTGCAAATCCGCAACAACCAATGTATGACAAAGACAGACCTAACAAATAGTCTCCCAAAAACCAGTCCAAGCCACAGGAAAAGAAGGGTCATGGGAAGACAAAGAAGGACACTGGAAAATGGTGTGATTTCCACAAAATCCCCTAGCACAACACCAATGAATGTCACTCAAAATAGTCATTGGTGGCCGAGATCAAAGGCAAGGAGCCAAACCCTGATTCATAATATGATTCTGAAAATAATGGTAAAAGAAATATCATTGATGAATACCCCACTGCTATAGTCACGACCGTAATAATTCAACCAAGAGAACCAACAGATCCTGAAGAGGGGGAGCGCCTTTTCCATTCACAGATGTGGGTGAAGGGTACCCCGCTGCATTTTATTGTTGATAGCAGAAGCCAAAAGAACCTCATCTCAGCAAAGGTCATCAAACAGTTGGGATTGTCAACAACACCACACCCATAGCTATACAACATCAGGTGGCTTCACCAAGGATGAGTTCTTCGTGTCAACGAGTAGTGTCAATTATCATATGACATCTATCCCTTCAAGGATGAGGTATTATGTTATGTTGCCCCACTGGATGTCTGTGATGATCTCTTGGGACAACCTTATATGTGGAAACGCCATATTGTTTATGAGTCTCGACCTCGCAGTTTCATTGTTTTTATGGGGGGTCATCTCTACAAAATACCAGAGGTAGTTCCAACTACTGTTCCACCTAAAAAGTGTTGCAAGGTAGTATCTCATACTACAAAATTCATCTTCTTCACAATATTTTCAAAAGGGGAACAGAAGGATACTTCAACCACTACAGCCTCGGCCCAAGCACCTCCTATCCAACAGAAGCAGGTCGACAAGTTTGCAGCAAAATGAAAATATTCCTTATGCACACAGTCATATTAGATAGCCCAATTGTTTGAACAGATTCAACCCCACTAGCAACATGTTTGTGACAAACTTCCACAAACTGAGCAACGCAACATCTCCAACAAGGCAAGCAGCTCACCAAGATGCATATTCAGCAAATGCTTTTACCTCTCCTGTGGGAACTCAATGCAATGGATACCATTTCTTCCTAAGGAGGTACAATTGATGCAGGTGGATATAGGTGGCCACCCACCTTTTCCAACTAACCCAAAATAGTTTTCTGGCAATTTTGGCAATTTACTATTCTTAACAGTTTTTAACTTCCGAGGCCATTTTGAGGGCCTAAATGAAGGTTTTTCATGATCAATATCCTCATTGATAGCAAAATGTATCATTTATCCCCCAAAATGCATCTCCTCAATGATACCTTTCCCCCAGGCTATCATACACCTAAAATAGAGCTCGTATGCAAAAGTTACGACCCCGGGAAGTTGATGTACTAACTTACCCAAACGGGGCCCACATGACTTTTGGCGCTTCATCTCCTAGGGTTAGGTTTTTGGATGTCTAGTGTTTTTGGAATTCCTGTTTATTGTAAAAAAATGCCTTCAGAGCCTCATTGTAATCATATTCTTGCGAATGTGAGTAGACGTCACATCTCTTCTCAAAGATAAGATGCCACCATTCTAGCGAGTCTTTCACTCTGTATTTTTACAGTCTCTGTACATTTTTTTCATTAATAGAAATTGTGTATTACTGTATATCTGTTTTTATGGTTGCATATCTAATACATTTTTTTTTACATTATTGAATATATGTGATATCTATGTGCATGTCTTTATTATATCTTTGCTCTCATTTCGTTTCGAAAATAATCCGGATCAGTGGTATCAGAGTAGGTTGTTCTTGATCATTTTTTTTTCAGTGCATGTCCCTGATGAGGTCCGAGTATAGCAAGTTGCATATCAAGCTTGTCTCTCTTTAGGGAAATCCCTCTCGCACACCCAAGAAACCCTCAATGGCGGAAGAAAATAAAAACGACGGAGCAGACAATGCTATCAGTCTATTGCAAGCTCTCACGTGACACAAGGACGAAATGATGGAGAATTTTTATGACATCCTTCAATGCCTCCCGATAGCATCAGATGCATATTCATCAAGAGGCCAATTTGGAGGCACCTCACCTTTCAAAGTACAATTTAATTTTTATATTCCTATATTTTAAGGACAGATAGATGTAGACGCCCTAGAAAAATGGTCAAATCTGCTAGAAGGTTATTTCTCTGTTTAGAATTTTTTTGATAGAGAAAAAATAGCCTTCGCACTCCTTAAAGATCTCCCTCATGTCAAACATTGGTTGGAAACTTACTAGGAGAAAAGTTACACAAAGGAGTTTGGAATATATGGGGCTGAGTCCACTTGCGATTTTTTTGTGGATGCGGTAAAGGAACAATATTACCCTGTTAGAAACTATGAGGACCAGTACATGACATGGAACACACTGCGGCAAGAGAGGGGCCAAGTAGTTATGGAGTTCACCAATACCTTCCATACCTTGTGCACCAAGATGGGTATCAAAGACTCCAAACAACATTTGGTTTTGACATACCGTGGGGCTCTACACAGATACATCCAAACTGAAATGGATTTTCTAGACATCTCATCACTCAGTGTTGCTTATCGATATGTTGTTAAAATCGAGCAGAAATTTAAGCACCAAAACAAACTGGAGTTCAGGTCTCCAAATCCAAAACAACCAATGTATGAAAAAGACCGCCCTAACAAATAGTCTCCTGAAAACCAGTCCATGGCACAGGAAAAGAAGGGTCACGAAAAGACAAAGAAGGACACCGGAAAATGGTCTGATTTCCACAAAAGCAAAACACCAATGAATGTCACTCAAAAAAGTCATTGGTGGCTAAGCTCAAAGACAAGGAGTCGAACCCTGATTCAGAATATAATTCTAAAAATACTGGTAAAGGAAAGATCATTGATGCAGACCCCACTGCTATTGTCACGACCGCAACAATTCGACCAGAAGAACCAACAGATCTTGAAAAGCGGGAGCGACTTTTTCATTCACAAATATGGGTGAAGGGGACCCCACTGCATTTTATTGTTGATAACGGAAGCCAGAATAACCTCATCTCAGCATAGGTCATCAAATAGTTGGGATTGGCGACAACACCACACCCGCAACCATACAACATTGGGTGGCTTCGCCATGGACAAGATCTTCGTGTCATCTAGCAGTGTCGATTATCATACGACATCCATCCCTTCAAGGATGAGGTATTATGTGATGTTTCCCCACTGGATGTCTATAATGTTCTCTTGGGCCAACCATATATGTGGAAGTGCCATGCTGTTTATGAGTCTCGACCCCGCAATTCCATTATTTATATGGGGGGTCATCTCTACAGAAGACCAGAGGTAGTTACGACTACTGTTCCACCTAAAAAGTGCCGCAAGGTAGTATCTCATACTACAAAATTCAACTTCTTCACAATCTATTCAAAAGGGGAACAGAAGGATACTGAAACCACTATAGCCTCGGCCCAAGAACCTCCTATCCAATAGACGCAGATAGAAAATATTGCAACAAAACACAAAGATTCATTTTTCACATAGTCATATCAGATAGCCCGACTAGTTGAACAAAGTCAACCTTGCTAGCAATAGGTTCGTGACAAACTTCCACAAATTGAGTAGTGTGGCGTCTCCAGCAAGGCAAACAACTCACCAAGATGCAGATTCAACAAACGCTTTTCCCTCTCTCCTGGGTGCTCAACACAATGGATACCATTTCTTCCTAAGGATGAAGGATTGATCTAGGTGGATATTGGTGGCCACCCCCCTTTTCCAATTGGCCCAAAACAGTTTTCTGGAAATTTACTATTTTCAATAGTTTTTAACTTCTGGGACCATTTTGAGGGCCTAAATGAAGGTTTTTTGGGATAGATCTCATCAATTATAACCAAAGACATCATTTATCCCCCAAAATTAATCTCCACGATGATATCTTTCCAACAGGCTATCATACACCTAAAACGGAGATCGTATGCAAAAGTTGCGACCCTGGGAAGTTGATGTACTAACTTACCCAAACGGGGTCCACATGACTTTTGGCGCTTCATCTCCTAGGGTTAGGTTTTTGGATTTCAAGGTTTTTTTGCATTCCTTTTTATTGTAAAAAAGGCCTTCAGAGCCTCATTGTAATCATCTTCTTGTGAATGCGAGTAGCCGTCACATCTCTTCTTAGAGATAAGCTGCCACCATTCTAGTGAGTCTTTCACTCTGTATTTTTTACAGTCTCTGTACATTTCTTTCATTAATAGAAATTGTGTATTACTGTATATTTGTGTTTATGGTTACATATCAGATACATTTTTGTTACATTATTGAATATCTACGATATCTCTATGCATTTTTTTATTATATCCCCGCTCTCATTTCATGTCGGAAATAATCTGGATCAGTGGTATCAGAGCAGGTTGTTATTGATCATTTTTTTTCCAGTGCATCTCCTTGACAAGGCCCGAGTATAGAAAGTTGCATCTCAAGCTTGTCTCTCTTGAGGGAAATCTCTCTCGCACACCCAGGAAACCCTCAATGGAGGAAGAAAATAAAAACGGTAGAGCAGATGATCCTATCAGTCTGTTGCTTGAGCAAGCTCTCATGCAATAGAGAGATGAAATGATGGAGAATTTTCCCCACATCCTTCAACGCCTCCCGATAGAATCAGGAACATCTTCATCAAGGGACCACTTTGTAGGCACCTTTCCTTTCAAAGTACAAGTTAATTTTGATATTCCTGTATTTGAAGGACAGATAGATGCAAAAGCCCTATAAAAAACGGTTAAATCTGCTAGAAGTTTATTTCTCTGTTCACAATTTTTCTGATAGAGAAAATATCACCTTCACAGTCCTTTAATCTCGTCAAACATTGGTGGGAAACTTAATGGGAGAAAAGTTCCACAGAGGAACCTGGAATATATGGGGTCGAGCCCACTTGGGATTTTTTTGTGGATGCGGTAAAGGAACAACATTACCCTGTTGGAAACTATGAGGACCAGTAAATGAGATGGACCACACTGCGGCAAGAGAGGGGCCAAGAAGTTCTGGAGTTCACCAATACCTTCCATACCTTGCGCACTAAACTAGGTATCAAAGACTCTAAATGAAATTTTGTTTTGAAATACCGTGGGGCTCTACACACATATATCCAAACCGAAATGGATTTTCTGGACATCTCATCACTTGGTGTTGCTTATCGATGTGCTATTAAAATCGAGCAGATATTTAAGCACTACAACAAATGAGATTTCGGGTCTGCAAATATGGAAATATGCAACAACCAAAGTATGAAAAATACGGCCCTAACAAACATTCTCCCGAAAACTAGTCCAAGCCACAAGAAAAGAAGGGTCACGGGAAGACAAAGAAGGACACCGAAAAATGGTGTGATTTCCAAAAATCCCCTGGCACAACACCGATGAATGTCACTCAAAATAGTCATTGGTGGTCGAGATCAAAGACAAGGAGACGAACCCTGATTTAGAATATGATTCGAAAAATACTGGTAAAGGAAAGATCATTGATGCAGACCCCACTGCTATTGTTGCGACCGCAACAATTCAACCAAAAGAACCAACAGATCCTGAAGAGGAGGAGCTCATTTTTCATTCACATATGTGGGTGAAGGGGACCCCACTGCATTTTATTATTGATAGAAGAAGCCAGAAGAACCTCATCTCAGCAGAGGTCATCAAACAATTGGGATTGTCAACAACACCACACCCGCCACCATACAACATCGGGTGGCTTCGCCAAGCACGAGATCTTTGTGTCAGCCAGCAATTTCGATTATCATACTACATCCAGCCCTTAAAGGATGAGGTATTATGTGATGTTTCACCACTGGATGTCTGTGATGTTCTCTTGGGCCAACCATATATGTGGAAGAGCCATGTTGTTTATGAGTCTTGACCCTGCAGTGTCATTATTTCTCTGGGTGGTCATCTCTACAGAATACCAGAGGTAGTTTCGACCACTCTTCCACCTAAAAAGTGTCGCAAGGTAGTATCTCATACTACAAAATTCAGTTTCTTCACAATATTTTCAAAAGGGGAACAGAAGGATACTACAACCACTACAGCCTCGGCCCAAGCACCTCCTATCCAATAGAAGAAAGGCGACAAGATTGCAGAAAAATGAAAATATTCCTCCTACACACATTCATATTAGAGTTAGGTTTTTCAATGTCTAGGATTTTTGGAATTCCTGTTTACTGTAAAAAAGGCGTTCAGAGCCTCATTTTAATCATCTTCTTGCGAATGCGATTAGCCGTCACATCTCTTCTCAGAGATAAGGTGCCACCATTCTAGCAAGTCTTTCACTCTGTATTTTTATAGTCTCTATACATTTATTTCATTAATAGAAATCGTGTATTACTGTATATATGTGTTTATGGTTGCATCTCTGATACATTTTTGTTACATTATTGAATATATGTGATATCTCTGTGCATTTCTTTATTATATCTCCACTCTCATTTTGTGCCGAAAATAATCCGGATCATTGGTATCAGAGCAGGTTGTTCTTGATCGGTTTTTTTTTCAGTGTGTTATCACCCTATAAATTATAGGAATCAACTGGTGACTGAGATAGTATTTGTCTCTAGTGTTTTTGTTGACAAATGATTTTTCATTCTGCAAATATTTGAAAAGAAAAAAGAAATAGAAAAAAGAAAAAGAAAAAGAAAAAAGAAAAAGAAAAGAAAAAAGAAAGAAAAGAAAAAGATGACATAAAAGAATCAAAATAAATCCCCATGCAATAATGGTAACTTGGTCCATACCTTTCAAGCATGGCCAAGTTATTTTTAAATTTGATGTTGATAGGGTAGTGAATGATTTGGCTAAACAGTTTAATCTTAGCCAAAGTGTCTAGGTTAGATTAGTGAATAAATCTAGCCAGACTGTCTAATCCTGGTCAGATAGCCCTAGGGTAGAGTAATTTCTTAACCCAACAGTTTAATTTGAGTTAACTGTCATAGGAAACTAGGTTAGAACATAGGTTAGTTGCTTTATTGTTCCATCCCAATAAAACCAGCTTGATGTCAAGATTGCACCATGTTCCAAATGCTTAAAAGATAGTTGGTTGAAGTCCCTTGGTGGTGTATTTTTGAAAAGTTTGGGAAAAACCCATAAAATGAATTTATCCTAAGTTTTCCCAGCACATGTGTTCTCCACTCTTGATTTATGTTTCCTACACATATCAACGGTCCTAATCGTGGCGCTCAGATCTACGGTGTACAGATCATTCCGGACCCCACCTACCGTTCTGCTTTTAACCTGGGGGGGGGGG
>JASDQU010100260.1:263843-317615 GCA_032191745.1 Picea mariana | reverse complement strand
CCCCCCGTAATGATCTTTTTTTAACCGAGGGGGGGGGGGGGCTCCAGAATGGTTATCTCCCTCTGGCAGGCCCCTTATCATATGTGGCCTAAATCTATTGGTCCCGAAATCCCATCACCTTCTGCTATCTGACAGCCCCCCGTCACTCATTGATGTCATCTTCCACTTGTTCCACTTGTTCTCGAGTTATGTCCCATCCCATAACTGCTGTCAGTACCCTACCCCCTTTCACTCATGACCAACCCCTTATTGTGAATTTTACCTCCACTCCCTAGCAGCCACGTCACCCATACGTATGTTTTGGCCACCGTCACCTGCCATCTCACCCCCAAGTGGCTTTTTGTCCATTTATTACTGGATAACCTATCCATTATCCAGCTGAGCTGTCTCCCGCGCCAAACCGACCCCTTTTTAAATAAAATTACCATTTTCCCCTACTTTCGCAGTTCACTCGTCGCACCAGAGAAACTCATAGATTTCTCCTCCATTACCTCTCTTCGCCTTCATCCACAGTCAATCGACCCCACTAACTTCGTGTTTATTGTAGGTACTGTTGCAGAGATGGTGCTAAAGCCGAGACAAGCAGAAGGAGAGGAGAATCCTTTTCTCCTGCCTCCTGTTGACCTGGACAAGATCCCACTGGTCGACAAAGACAAATTGATCGCACATACCAAATGTGATTTCGATTTCTCATACCTCCAGTCATGGCTCAGGGAGGTTTTCCTAGACTAGAGCGATGAAATTTGACTCTGGGAGTCCAATTTACCCCTGTACCTCTTTCCCCAGATCCACCATTTTCTCGAGTTCGCACTTAAATTCCAAGCTCACTATATTTCCAAATAGAGAGCCTTCATATCCTCATCCGGAGACACCCTATTCCTCATCACGCCCGAAGCCATAGACCAGATGATGCAAATTCCTCGTGCAGACTCTGCGGCTCCTTTCAACCTATAAATCCTTACAGAGTTGTATCAGAAGATGAATTTTTCCCAAAGAGCTCAAATATTCAAGCTTTTCCTTCCCACCTCTGCTCAATTCCCTTCCACAAATCCCCCTTACCCGTCATCCATGTTCTCCACCAAGGGAAACCAGGTCATTTCCTCCCTTTGTGCTCTGTTAGGGTACTATTCCGACCAATGGGTAGATGAGCCCATTCTGGGTTTTCTATCCATTTTCTCCACTGATGAAAATCCCACCACCCAGTTTGATTTCAGTACCTTCTTGGTAGACAATATTCACGAACAGTTCGTGAATTTTGGCACGGAGGGCATGTTCAGATATTCATCAATATTAGCCTACTTGTTTGTTTTTTTCCACGCGGATAAGTTTGCATTTTCCATGCAGAAGATGGACGTAGATGGAAGGCCTCAGCCAGTCACAGTATGGACCTCTTTGTTGAAGCATAACTCCATAGAGTATAGCTTCAAGGCATTCATCGACCTGTTCTACCACCCGGTGGTAAGCATGTTGAGCAGTAGGCCCGAGCCTTGAATAAACGACGAAGTCTAGAGGATCTTGCATCTCTCGAACAACACAAAGACTGGGGATTGGTACCTATATCAAAACCACACCGAGATCAAAATATTCGGGTGTGAGTTGGCACCCTACAGGCTTCCCAATTATGTGCCGGTAATAATCTTCGCGTTAGAGTATATAAGACAGATCGTGAATTCAGATGACATCCATTTTGTATCCTTGAAGAAAAAGCATCATCTTAGATTCAAGGGGCAGATTGGCTCTTTCATCTGCAACAGTCATGGCACCGGAGAAGAAGCAGACCGAATGCTGAGAGAGATGAAGTTTTTCTTAAGTTTCCCATGGCATTATGATCCTTGCGGGATCATCTCAAAAATGCGTGTGAAGAACAAAAACAACCTGTACGTTCATTAGTCCAAACCCGAGATTGAAAAATTCACCAATCAGACAGTGTGGGTGCCTGACACCTTGGTCGAAGTGGAACAGCAGGTTCCCCCTACAATTATGCCACCAACTACCACACCTCAGGTCCCTAAGGAAAAAATGCCTCGACAAGAGTCATCTCCACCTGTCACGGAGGTATCGTCTGAAGAGTTCCAGTTGCACACTAAGAGGCCCAAGACAACCATAGTTCCCGGTCCTATGGGGGAGAAAGAAGCCATGCCTACCACAGTGGTCAAGTCTATTATTCCACCTTTCGGGTCGAGCCTATATAAGGAAATCAACCCAACAGTGCCAAAGAAATCCTCAGACTCCCCACTGGGTACTCAGTCGGGCAAGACTGGGCCCAAATTGAGCATTTTCGAGAAGTACGAGCTGATTAAGAAAAAGAATCAGACCCTTACCAGTAGTACTTACTCTCAGTTTTGGAAGCAGATGTTGACTGCGCAACATAGGCAACTATCTGCATTTGACACAGAAAAGGGAAGGATGCACATGGCCTTCCTCCAGGTGTAGGTACTAGACCCCAAGGTGATTATAGATTAAAAGAGGGCCACCTTTGAATTCCAGACGAAGGACGTGCACCCAGCAGATTAGATGGATCTGCATAAGAAGATAGGGGAGATGGTATTCCATACATTGGCACATGCTTCTGCTTCTGCATCCAAATTGCAGGTGTCGCTCAACAATGCTCAAACGCAACTCAAGCTGGAGAAGATATCGTCCTTTGCAAAGGACAATAGAATCAAGACTTTGGAGGAGCTTGTCCTCAAGATCGGCTATGATCCTTCGAACGTCAAAGATGCAGAGGAGATGATAAAGAAAAATAATGCAGACATCGCCTCCTTGAGGAAACAATTGAATCTCCCTCCCACAGAGGACTCACAGGCAAGGGAGATAGCAGATAAAGAAGGCAAGAATGACGAAATGCTCAAGATGCTCATGGAGCAGAATGCACAGCTGAAAGAAATGGAATTCGATATGGAGAGATTATCGAAAGAGAAAGAGCAGATGAAGCCAATGGAAGTCATTCCATTGAGTTCCATTCCAATTTCAGGAGCAAGCACAACAACAGTGACATAGTCGCATCAGCAATCCCAGTGACATCTCAAGAGAAGACAACTGACCTGGCCAAATCCATGGAAAAGATGAACCTGCAGGAGACAGAGATCAACATGCTTAAAAAGGAAGTTGAGAACCTCCAGGAACTCAAAACTTCCTTCCAGACCAGTCTCTCCAAGGAAAAGAAGGTAACTGAGAAACTCAAGAAGGAGCTACAACAGCTCCAGAGGAAAACAGTGGCGGGGAAGACTTTGGCTGAGGTCAAAGAGAATGTATGCACAGACATCACAAAGTCCATAAATGAGATATGGCCCATGATCCAAATTATGTTTGAGCAGAATGAGTTGGTCCAGAGGAGCCAACATGCCATTTAGAACATCAGAGTAGAATTGGGATATACACCAACTCAGGCAAATGATATCATCAAATTCCTTAATTCTAAGACCAGAGAAGAGCTAGAAGAGCTGAAGATAGAAGACAGAACAGAGACCATTCTTGAGGTCAAAAGAGTTTTGACCAAGAGAGGATTAATGCTGCAATTGGAAGAAAAGGTTCAGACCATGGACCTAGGGGTACAGAGATTCTTCAGCAAGATTGAGGCGCTCCAGAAGAAGGGCCTACCTGGTCTGAAGGTTATTAATGATGAACTGATGACACTTCCAGATTACAAGAAGAGATTGGCTGAAGTGTCTAAGGACAGTTCAAATTTTGTTGGTATACAAGGGAGAATTACTGGCAAAGCATTCCTGGATGCCCTTCAGTTGGACATCAGTATCCAACACGAGATTCAATACATATTCCTCACTAATACCACATTCGCTAAGTATACAGAAATGGATGAAGTGTATCAGAGACTGCTCAAAGTCACTGTGCCTAGTCATCTCAGATGGGAGGAACTCTGCGATCTGCTTGATTAGCAGATGATTTGTCCAGGTGCAGTCACTTGTCTAGTTAGATGAGGTCATGCGAAGGCTTCATCAACAGTCTACCCAAAAATCCGCGTGTAGTTGCACCAAGTCATAAAGCAGTTTGATTAGTTAAATTAGTTAGGCTAAAAATAGAATTAGCACGTCCTAATCATTTATGACAGGAACGTTTGTAATTTGAGTTATAAATACTTCACCTTTTGAAGTATTGAGGGTTGTTGATCTTCACACCCTGACGCTATCAGACTGTAACATTTTTTAAGAGATCTGTCATTAATAAAAAGGAGACACTTTTACAGTATTCTTGTGTGTATTCACTGGTGATATTTATTCTCTAAGTTGAATGTTATTCTTGCTTTATGATCATATTGTTTTGTGAAACTAATATTTAAGAGTAACGGATGTTGCAGGTTTTATCTTGGATACCCTGTTTCTGACTCTAAAGATTTTAGTGTTTATCTTCTGGTGCTTTTAATTAAGAAATTCTTAACTGCTTCTTAGTTAAAATTATCTTTCTCATCTTTTCTTCTGTCCATCCTCTAAACTATTAAAAGATCCAGTGAGTATATAATCTCACCCTGTAGAAGTCTTCCTTCACGTTTCTGGTTGTATTTCATATTTAATTAAACACAGACCCCATAGCCCAATGGATGTGTAGACTGTCTCAACCAATTCAAAAAACACTCTTACAACAAAACGACCTATTTATTTACCTAGCCTAATATCTAAAATTGAAACATAGCTAAATCATATAGAGAGATCCCTCTCTAAAGTTGGAAGGGCTAGAACCCAGCTTCAAAAGTGGTTGGATAAAGTTACCTTTGTAGATTTCTTCTGTTTCAACCTCTAGGAAATTTACCAAGTGCTAACATAATGGCGACTCCACTGGGGAGCAAAACATAAAATTTATAATTTCACGTCTTCTTTTCCCTAAAAAGAAAGTTCAGATTTGAGAAGAAAGTAATGTTTAGAGGTTGATTAGACTTTGTACATATTATTTTCGGACTCACAAAACATAAAACTAAAAACTATATATATAAAAACCAAAAAGAGTTCTGGCTCCCAAGAAAGTTCACACGCGATCTCATCCCGACACAGAACCTGCAATAGTGACAGAGAAAATCGAACATTTTCTCAGGAAAAAGACCTTAGTTGAAGGTTCAGTGAGTCATATTTCCCTTCATAAGTCCCTTTCCTTTTTCAGGGAAACCTGTTACCTTTCAAAACCCTGATCTTGACATATTTCCACAGCAAAGCCTGGTTAGAACATGGTCTTATAGTTTTTTGACTGAAATATTTCTCGACCCAACCATCTTACAACCCCGAACCCCCGAAGTTCTGTCTCCCACTGCTAAGCAGAAAATCACTTCCTCAGTATTATCCAGTACCCCCTCGTCCTCATCTTCAGTCGCTACCTCACTGATCATCCAGGTTGTTGTCCCACCTCCTCCACCCATCATGGAAGCTCGATATGCTCCCTTGGTGTTGACTCCACCTCTACATGCCATGCCCCAAGACTATCAAACTAGAATTCCACAATTTGACGCAACGAGATCTTTGAGTGCACAACAACACGTAGATAAAATGAACGATTATTTTGATCTGTATGAAGTAGATGAAGCTGACGTTCAAATAATATTGTTTGCTCAAAGTTTGACAGGTGACGCTGAAAAATGGTACAAAGGATTACGTGCCGCCTCGGTCCTTGACCTTACCACATTCCAAAGAAGTTTTCTGGACAGATGGGAGGTAAAGAAAAACCCTCTCCAAATATTGTCAGAATATGAAAGTATTAAAAGGAATCAAGGTGAAACCATGCAAGATTACTACACGCATTTCAATAACCTGTACAACGCAATCCCAACGGAAATCAAACCTCCACAAGGTTTGGCATTAATAAAATTCCCCGATGGTTTTGACGCTGACATGTCATGCCAACTAAGGGAAAGAAATTCTACCACCCTGGAAGATATGCAGAAAAGTGCTATAAGTGTGGAGGCCAATTTGTTGGCAAAAAGGGCACGTCAAAGGTTAGAGAGGAGATTCACAATTAAAGAAGAACCTTCCACGTCGACCTTAGATTCCAAATTGGATTCTTTGACCAGAGCAGTGGAGATAATAATGGAAAGACTTACGGTGTCATACAGAAATCCTCTGAGAGAAAGTCCACCAGCTCCTCAGGTTCGAAACCCCAACTTTAGAAGAAACCCTCCTCAAATCAGATAGAGAGATCCTAGGGATCAAAGAGAACAGAGGGGTCCAGATCAACATATCAGACCTCCTCTACAAGAAAACTATGTTGATGAAGGGGAGGAAGTGATTAATGAATTGGAGGACACTCACATCAATCTCATGGGCATTCATGACAACGAAGCTATTTTCCTTACTCAAGAAGAGAAAGAACTCTTTCTTCTCAATCAAACAAAAGTAAGTGAAGAAGCTGAAGATGCAGAACAACAGGCCTTCGAAAATGCTATTTTGGAGGTACATCGGCAGTACAATCTGTGGAGTAAAAAGACAAAAGGAAATTCCCCCAAAAAGACGACTGAAACAAAGAAGGTAGTCGAAACCAAGAAGACCTCTGAGCCATATGCCGAGAAGACTCCCGAGAAGAGTACTACTGAGAAGATTCATGAGATGAGTACTACCGACGCTCCCATGAAGAAAAAACTTACCATTCTGAAAAGGTATTCATAGCCCGAGGTCTCACCTATTAATCCTCTGAGTACTTCTGAGCATAAGAATATGGTGGACAAACCAGAATTGATGAGCCAAGGAAGAGCCCCTACACCTTTCAGCCTCGAGGGGGAATTGGCAAAAGTAAAAATTCCCATCCCACTTACAAAGTTGATGAATAGAAACAGTTATCGTTCACAGGTGATTAAAGAACTGGCCATTGAACCTGATATAGGCACGAAGGCCTTAACCATTGGATCAACAAATCATTCAAACATTGTGAACCTTACCGATGATCAACCCGAGATTCTTTTCGGACCTGAAGTAGATGGTCGAGATGATACTGGTGAGGTCGCTCCTTTTTACATCAGTCTTAACATACATGACTTGATCTTGCATAACGCCATGCTGGATTCAGGTGCCTCCCACAATCTGATGCCCAAAGCAGTAATGGAGAAACTGGGACTGGAGGTCACCAGACCTTACAAAGATTTACACTCATTCGACTCCAATAAAGTTAGATGTATTGGTTTGATCAAAGACCTCTGCATCACCTTGGTTCAGATTCCTACGAAGAGCATGGTAATGGATGTAGTAGTTGCAGACATCCCGCCTAAGTATGGAATGTTGCTATCCCGATCTTGGGGGGTTAAGTTGAAAGGAACCTTACAACTGGATATGTCTTATGCCACTATCCCAGTTTTTAGGCAACAAAGAAGGCTATACAGAGAAACATTCATGAAATACATGGTCAGCAGCCAAGAAAATCCGCACAACTATCCCCTTTACTCTGCACATTCCGATTTAGATTCGTTCATCTTATACAATGATGGTGACACGGAAGAGAAAGATACTCAGCTGATGGAAGACACATCTAGTCAAGATGAAGGTCAAGAAATCATTGAGGTAGAAAGGATGAAGAACGATATAACTGAAGAGTTACCTACCGATTTTTGGAGCATGGATTTTGATGGAGCTGTGAGTAAAGAAGGAGCTGGAGCAGGAGTCTGGTTGCATAATCACAGGAACAGGTATTCAGAAAACCATTCTTACAAATCAAATTTCCAATGTACTAACAATATTGCTGAGTATGAAGCCTTGATGCTCGATCTGAAACTTTTGAAAAAAGTTGGTGCTAAACAGATAATGGTAAGAGGTGACTTTGAATTGATAATCAAGCAAATCAAAGGTGAGTACGTTGTGAAACACCCATGCCTTAGATCTTATAGGAATGATGTTCTTGATGCCTTGAGATGTTTTACTAAAGTTGACTTGCAGGTAATGCCGAGAGGACAAAACATTATGGCGGATGGATTGGCCACATAAGCAACCACCTGCAATATTCCTTTCCTCTCTACTCGCCCATACACTGTTGAGGTAAAATGAAAACCAACCGTTCCCGACAATATCAGGTACTGGCAAGTGTTTGGTAATGACGATCAGATCGAAGACTTTTTGCAGTGCAAAAATGATTTTGAATGTACAAATATAGATTTAGAGAACGAAGATGAAAATGTAAATAGTTTTGATTTTGAATTTGATAGTGTAAATACAGTAGATTCAGGAGAATTAGGCGATGACGAAATGGACATTGAGGTTTTACAGTTGAAAAGAAATGTTTTGCCTAGAGGTCTTGTTCCTTTAGAGGACTTGTTTGACTTTAACGACGTAGCCAAAAAAAGGAAAATCGAAGCCCATGGACAAGAAGTAGAAGACTGCAATATAGGGACGGAAGAGAAACCTAGGATGGTCAAACTGTCTAAATCATTACCCCCAGAGAAAAAACTCAAATACATTGAGTTGTTCAAAGAATATTCGAATGTCTTTGCATGGGGCTATGAAGATTTGAAATCCTATGATACCAGCATCATACAACACAGGATTCCAATAAAAGAAGACCAGAAACCGTTTAGGCAGAAACTTAGGAGGATAAATCCCAAGTTGCTCCCTCTGATAGAAAAGGAAATTAAGAAAATGTACGATGCCAAGATCATAGTCCCATTGCGTTTTCCAAGTGGGTCTCTAATTTGGTCCCTACACGTAAGAAAACCAGGGAAATCAGACTCTGCATAGATTTCCAAAATCTGAATAAAGTCTCCCTGAAGGATAATTACCCCTTGCCGAAAATGGACCACATCCTTCAAAGGGTGGTCGGGTCCAGTCAAATTTCTCTGCTGGATGGTTTTTCGGGTTACAATCAGGTCTTAGCTCACCCGGACGACCAAGACAAAACCGCCTTCACCACACCATGGGTCACTTTCATGTATGTGAAAATGCCCTTTGGTCTGATGAACGCAGGAGCCACTTTCCAGAGGGTGATGGATATCGCCTTCATGGAAGAATCAGGTAAGTTTATTGTCGCCTATTTAGATGACGTGACTGTGTTTTCCCGATCTGATGACGAACACCTAAGACACCTCAGACGAGTCTTCGAGAAATGTAGAAGGTTTGGGATTTCTTTAAATCCTAAGAAGAGCCTTTTTGGGTTAGAAGAAGGAAAACTGCTCGGACAAATCATCTCCAAAGATGGAATCAAAATAGACCCCAGCAGAATTGAGGCTATACAAAAATTGGAACACCCAAGAAACCTCAAAGAACTTCAGTCTTTCATTGGGAGAATAAACTTTTTACGAAGATTCATTCCAAATCTAGTGGAACTCCTCATAAACATTACCAACATGCTTAAGAAGGACGTAAAAATAAAATGGGACTTCGAGTCCAGACGGTCTTTCAAACAAGTCAAACGAGCGCTCACAGAAGCCCCTGTTTTGATCAGTCCCGATTTTACTAAAGACTTCTATCTCTTTTCTTTCGCTTCCGAACATACTATAGCAGCGGTGTTACTGCAAAAGAACAGTGAAGGGTATGAACAACCCATAGCGTTCTTTAGCAAAGTGTTAAGGGACGCTGCTCTGAATTACAAGATAATGGAGAAACAAGATTTTGCTTTGGTAAAAGCCATAAAAGACTTTAGGGTCTACATTCTCCATTCCCACACCATAGCTTATGTTCCGAATGCGGTAGTAAAGGACATCTTGACATAGGACAATACGGATGGAAGAAGGGGAAAATGGATTGTTGTCATTTTAGAATACGATATAGAGATTAAGCCCACGAAACTAATCGAAGGTCAAGGCCTTGCTAAATTAATGGCCGAATCTAACTTCCATGCTCTTGACATTAATTTTCTAGATATGGCAGATGAACAGGGCGAGATGGTGACTCCAAACGTGAGAGAGGTATTTCTCAACTCTCCATGGTACGCAGACCTTATATTCATTTTGCACAATCTACAAGCTCCCCCTGGTTTGACTAAGACTAAAGCTAGATTTTTAAAGTTGAAAGCCTATAAATTCTGTATTCTAGAAGGAAATTTGTATTGGAAAGATCCTAGAGGCATTTTTTTAAATTGTTTATTTAAAGATGAAGCTGATAAAGTGTTACAAGAGTTTCATGCAGGAGAATGTGGTGGCCATCTAAACTGGAAGGTCACAACCAACAAAATACTTAGAGCTGGATTTTATTGGCCCACCTTGTTCGCCGATGTGCATCATAAGGTAACAACATGTCACCAATGTCAATTGTTTGAAGGCAAAAGGAAACTCCTTCCTCTACCTCTGAAACCGATCTCAGTTGAGGCCCCTTTCCAACAATGGGGGCTCGACTTCATTGGAGAAATACATCCCCCATCTTCAGGCCAGAACCGGTGGATTCTCACCACCACTGATTATTTTACCAAATGGATCGAAGTGGTACCAAGCAGGCAAGCCACTGACTCTGTTATTATCAAATTCCTTGAAAATAATATTTTGTCTCGTTTTGGATGTCCTAGAAAGATTATAACTGACAATGCAGCTACGTTTCGATCAAAGACGCTCATAGATTTCTGCAACTAGTATCACATTGGTTTTGGGCATTCCACAGCCTACTACCCTCAGGGGAACGGGCTAGCGAAATATTCAAACAAAACCCTGGTAAATATCATCAAGAAAACATTGTAGGAAAACAAGAAATCATGGCACAACAAGTTGGTGTTCGCTTTGTGGGCTGATAGACTGACCACCAAAAGGTCGATTGGTATGTCACCCTACCAGCTGGTCTATGGTACAGAGACAGTTTTCCCCACTTCTCTAGGAGTCCATGTCATGAAGTTTCTTCAATATGTACAAGCTGAGCCAAATGACTCACAAAGAAGAATCAACCAGATGATCCATTTGCAGCAGTCTAGGGAGGATGTTTTCAACAAAACACAGGTCATCCAAGAAAACATCAAGAAGATCTTTGAAAAGCGAACCAAGGAGGATGACTTTGAGCTGGGAGATTTGGTGCTGATATTGGATTCTAGAAATGAAGACAAAGGAAAGCATGGAAAATTTGACAATCTGTGGAAAGGACCATACATGATCCAAGCTTTCAGGGGAAACAATGCTTTCTTGCTAAACAACGTCGATGGGTCAGATCTACTAGGAGCACCTATGAATGGCAGAATGATGAAACATTATGTACCACCTCAGTAGAATATTTGAGTTCTCACTCGAAGTTGTACATACCATTTTAATTTTCATTTTTCACTTGCATTTTCTGAGTGAAGAACATTCGTCAGTTGGTTAAAGCCCAAAGAGAAGGCCCTAAGCTGTTGATCATTGTTTTTCCTTCTTTTAGAATAAATCCAATGAAGGTCACTAGGCAGGAATGTTCAGCATGATAGAAACCAGGATTCTTGGCACTTAACAGGGCAAGTACCATCCCCAGGTGGAGCCGTTGTTATCACCCTATAAATTATAGGAATCAACTGGTGACTGAGATAATATCTGTCTCTAGTGTTTTTGTTGACAAATGATTTTTCATTCTGCAAATATTTGAAAAGAAAAAAGAAAAAGAAAAAGAAAAAAGAAAAATAAAAAGAAAAGAAAAAAGAAAGAAAAGAAAAAGAGGACATAAAAGAATTGAAATAAAGCCCCATGCAATAATGGTAACTTGGTCCATACCTTTCAAGCATGGCCAAGTTCTTTTTAAATTTTATGTTGATAGGGTATTGAATGATTTGGCTAAACAGTTTAATCTTATCCAAAGTGTCTAGGTTAGATTAGTGAATAAATCCGGCCAGACTGTCTAATCCTGGTCAGATAGCCTTAGGGTAGAGTAATTTCTTAACCCAACAGTTTAATCTGGGTTAACTGTCATAGGAAACTAGGTTAGAACATAGGTTATTTGTTTTATTGTTCCATCTCAATAAAACTATCTTGATGTCAAGATTGCACCATGTTCCAAATTCTTAAAAGATAGTTGGTCGAAGTCACTTGGTGGTGTCTTTTTGAAAAGTTTGGGAAAAACGCATAAAATGCATTTATCCTAAGTTTTCCCAGCACATGTGTTCTTCGCTCCTAATTTATGTTTTCTGCACATATCAATGGTCCTGATCGCGGCGCTCAGATCTACGGTGTACAGAGCATTCAGGACACCCCTATCGTTTTTCTTTTAACCGGGGGGGTCCGGAATCGATAATAAGACTTGCGCATATCTGGACGGCCCAGGGACGAGCGCTTAAATCAATGGTCCAGATTTGATTCCGGACCCCCCCGTCCGTTCTGCCTTTAATGGAGGGGGGGGGATCCGGAATGAGTGATAAAGAGCACGCTTGGATCTACGGCTCAGAAATAGGAAGGCAGATCAATGGCCCATAATGGATTTCAGACCCCCCTAATGATCTGTTTTTAACCGAGGCGGGCCCCTTATCATATGTGGCCTAAATCTATTGGTCCTGAAATCCCATCACCTTCTGCTATCTGACAACCCCCTGTAACTCATTGACATCATCTTCCACTTGTTCCACTTGTTCCTGAGTTATGTCCCATCCCATAACTACTATCAGTCCCCTACCCCCTTTCAATCATGACCAGCCCCTTATTACAACTTTTACCTCCACTCCCTAGCAGCCACATCACCCGTTCGTATGTTTTGGCCATCGTCACCTGCCAACTCACCCCCAAGTGGCCCGTTGTCCATTTATTACTGGATAACCTATCCGTTATCCAACTGACCTATCTCCCACGCCAAACCGACCCCCTTTTAAATAAAATTACCGTTTTCCCCTACTTTCGCGGTTCACTCGTCACACCAGAGAAACTCATAGCTTTCTCCTCCATTACCTCTCGTCGCCTTCATCCACAGTCAGTCGACCCCACTAACTTCGTGTTTATTGTAGGTACTGTTACGGAGATGGAGCCAAAGCCGAGACAAGCAGAAGGAGAGGAAAATCCTTTTCTCCCGCCTCCTGTTGACCTGGACAAGATCCCACTGGTCGAAAAAAATAGATTGATCACAGATACCAAATGTGTTTTCGATTTCTCAGACCTCCAGTCATGGCTCAGGGAGGTTTTCCTAGACTAGAGCGATGAAATTGGACTCTGGGAGTCCAATTTACCCCTGTACCTCTTTCCCCAGATCCACCATTTTCCCGAGTTCGCACTTAAATGCCAAGCTCATTATATTATCGAATAGAGAGTCGTCATATCCTCATCCGGAGACACCCTATTCCTCATCACGCCCGAAGACATAGACCAGATGATGCAAATTCCCCGTGCAGACTCTGTGGGTCCTTTTAACCTGGAAATCCTTACAGAGTTGTATCAGAAGATGAATTTTCCCCAGAGAGCTCAAATATTCTAGCTTTTCCTTCCCACCTCTACTCAATTCCCTTCCACAAATCCCCCTTACCCGTCATCCATGTTCTCCACCAAGGGAAACCAGGTCATTTCCTCCCTTTGTGCTCTGTTAGGGTACTATTCCGACCAATGGGTAGATGAGCCCATTCTGGGTTTTCTATCCATTTTCTCCACTGATGAAAAGCCCACCAACTAGTTTGATTTCAGTACCTTCTTGGCGGACAATATTCACGAACAGTTCGTGAATTTCAGCACAGAGGGCATGTTCAGATATTCATCAATATTATCCTACTTGTTCGTCTTTTTCCAGGTGGATAAGTTTGAATTTTCCATGCAAAAGATGGACGCAGATGGAAGGCCTTAGCCAGTCACAGCATGGACCTATTTGCATTCATCGACATGTTCTACCACCTGGTGGTAAGCATGTTGAGCGGCAGGCCCAAGCCTCGAATAAACGACGAAGTCCAAAGGATCCTGCATCTCTCGGACAACACAAAGATCGGGGATTGGTACCTGTATCAAAACCACACTGAGATCAGAATATTCAGGTGCGAGTTGGTACCCTACAAGCTGCCCAATTATGTGTCGGTAAGAATCTTTGCATTAGAGTATATAAGACAGATCGTGAATTCAGATGACATCCATTTTGTATCCTTGAAGAAAAAGTAGCATCTTAGCATCAAGGGGTAGATGGGCTCTTTCATATGCAACAGTCATGGTGCCAGAGAAGAAGAGGACCAGATGCTGAGAGAGATGAAGTTTTTATTAAGTTTCCCATGGAATTATGATCCTTGCGGGATCATCTCAGAAATGCAGGTGAAGAACAAAAACATCTCGTACGTTCATGAGTCCAAACCCGAGATTGAAAAATTCGCCAATCAGACAGTGTGGGTGCCTGACACCTTGGTCGAAGTGGAATAGTAGGTTCCCCCTACCACTATGCCTCCAACTACCACGCCTCGGGTCTCTAAGGAAAAAAGGCCTCAACAAGAGTCATCTCCGCCTGTCATGGAGGTATCGTCTGAAGAGTTCTAGCTACACACTAAGACGCCCAAGACAACCACAGTTCCCGGTCCTACGGGGGAGAAAGAAGCCCCACCTACCACAGTGGTCAAGTCTGTCATTCCACCTTTTGGCTCGAGCCTATATAAGGGAATCACCCCAGCAGTGCTAAAGAAATCCTCAGATTCCCCACTTGGTACTCAGCCAGGCAAGACTGGACCCAAATTGAGCATTTTCGAGAAGTACGAGATGATTAAGAAAAAGAATCAGACCCTTACCAGCAGTACTTATGCTCAGTTTCAGAAGCAGACGTCGATTGTGCAGCATAGGTTACTGTCTGCATTTGACAAAGAAAAGGGCAGGATGCACATGGCCTTCCTCAAGGCATTGGTACCAGACCCCAAGGTGATTACAGATTACAAGAGTTCCACCTTTGAATTCCATACGAAGGACGTGCACCTAGAAGATCAGATGGATCTACACAAGCATAAAGGGGAGATGGTATTCCTTACATTGGCACATGCTTCTGCTTCTGTAGCCAAATTGTAGGTGTCGCTCAACAATGCTCAAATGCAACTCAAGCTGGAGAAGATATCGTCCTTTGCAAAGGAAAATAGAATCAAGACTTTGGAGGAGCTGGTCCTCAAGATCGGCTATGATCCTTCGAACGTCAAAAATGTAGAGGAGATGATAAAGAAAAAGAATGTAGACATCACCTCCTTGAGGAAACAATTGAAGCTCCTGCCCACAGAGGACTCGCAGGCAAGGGAGATAGCAAAGAAAGAAGGCGAGAAGGATGAAATGCTCAAGCTTCTCATGGAGCAGAATGCGCAGCTGAAAGAAATGGAAGCCGAGATGAAGAGATTATTGAAAGAGAAAGAGTAGATGAAGCCAATGGAAGTCATTCCATTGAGTGCCATTCCGATTTCAGGAGCAATCACAGCAGCAGTGACAACAGTCCCATCAGCAATCCTAGTGACACCTCAAGAGAAGACAACCGACCTGGCCAAATCCATGGAAAAGATGAACCTGCAGGAGACAGAGATCAACAAGCTTAAAAAGGAAGTTGAGAACCTCCAAGAACTCAAAACTTCCTTCTAGACCAGTCTCTCCAAGGAAAAGCAGGTAACTGAGCAACTCAAGAAGGAGCTACAGCAACTCCAGAGGAAAACAGTGGTAGGGAAGACTTTGGCTGAGGTCAAAGAGAATGTATGGACATACATCACAAATTCCATAAATGAGATATGGCCCATGATCCAAATTATGTTTGAGCAGAATGAGTTGGTCCAGAGGAGCCAACAGGCCATTGAGAAGATCAGAGTAGAATTGGGAGATAGACCAACTCAGGAAAATGATATAATCAAATTCCTCAATTCTAAGACCAGAGAAGAGCTAGAAGAGTTGAAGATAGAAGACAGGACAGAGACCATCCTTGAGGTCAAAAGAGTTTTGACCAAGAGAGGATTAATGTTGCAATTGGAAGAAAAGGTTCATACCATGGACCTAGGGGTACAGAGATTCTTCAGCAAGATTGAGGTGCTCCAGAAGAAGGGCCTATATGGTTTGAATGTTATTAATGATAAACTGATGACACTTCCAGATTACAAGAAGAGATTGGCTGAAGTGTCTAAGGACAGTTCAAAGTTTGTTGGTATACAAGGGAGCATTACTGGCAAATCATTCCTGGATGCCCTTCAGTTGGACATCAGTATCCAACATGAGATTCGATACATATTCCTCACTAAGCCCACATTCGCTAAGTATACGGAAATGGATGAAGTGTATCATAGACTACTCAAAGTCATTGTGCCTAGTCATCTCATATGGGAGGAACTCTACGATCTACTCGATTTGCAGATGAGTTTTCTAGGTCCAGTCACCTATCTAGTCAAATGAGGTCATGCGAAGGCTTCATCAACGGTCTACCCAAAAATCCACGTGCAGTTGCACCAAGTCATCAAGTAGTTTGATTAGTTAAATTAGTTAGGCTAAAAATAGAATTAGCATGTCCTGATCATTTATGACAGGAATGTTTGTAATTTGAGTTATAAATACTTCGCCTTTCGAAGTATTGAGGGTTGTTGATCTTCACACCCTGACGCTATTAGACTGTAACATTTTTGAAGAGATCTGCCATTAATAAAAAGGAGACACTTTTACAGTATTCTTGCGTGTATTCACTAGTGATGTTTATTCTCGAAGTTGAATGTTATTCTTGCTTTATGATCATATTTTTTTCTGAAACTAATCTTTAAGAGTAACGAATGTTGCAGGATTTATCTTGGATACCCTGTTTCTGACTCTAAAGATTTTAGTGTTTATCTTCTGGTGCTTTTAATTAAGAAATTCTTAACTGCTTCTTAGTTAAAATTATCTTTCTCATCTTTTCTTCTGTCCATCCTCTAAACTATTAAAATATCCATTGAGTATATTATCTCGCCCTGTAGAAGTCTTCCTTCACATTTCTAGTTGTATTTCATATTTAATTAAACATAGACCCCATAGCCCAATGGATGTGTAGACTATCTCAACCAATTCAAAAAACACCCTTACAACAAGACGACCTATTTCTTCACCTATCCTAATATCTAAAATTGAAACATAGCTAAATCATATAGAGAGATCCCTCTCTGAAGTTGGAAGGGATAGATCCCTGCTTCAAAAGTGGTTGGATAAAGTTACCTTTGTAGATTTCTTCTATTTCAACCTCTAGGAAATTTACCAAGTGCTAACACAGTGCATGTCCTCGACGAGGTCTGAGTATAGAAAGTTGTGTATCAATATTGTCTCTCTTGAGGTAAATCTCTCTCACACACCCAAGAAACCCTCAATGGCGAAAGAAAATAAAAATGACGGAGGAGACGATCCTATCAGTCTGTTGCTTGAGAAATCTCTCACGTGAAAGAGGGACGAAATGATGAAGAATTTTTCCCACATCCTTCAACGCCTTCCAATAGCATCAGATGCATCTTCATCAAGAGGCCACTTTGGAGGCACCTCTCCTTTCAAAGTACAAGTTAATTTTGATATTCCTGTATTTAAAGGACAGATAGATGCAGAAGCCCTAGAAAAATGGTTAAATCTGCTAGAAGTTTATTTCTCTGTTCACAATTTTTCTGATAGAGAAATGATCACCTTCGCACTCCTTAAATCTCTCCCTCGTGTCAAACATTGGTGGGAAACTTACTGGGAGAAAATTTCCACAGAGGAGTGTGGAATATATGGGGTCGAGCCCACTTGGGATTTTTTTGTGGATGCGATAAAGGAATAGTATTACCCTGTTGGAAACTACGAGGACAAGTACATGAGATGGACCACACTACAGCAAGAGAGGGTCCAAGAAGTTTCAGAGTTCACCAATACCTTCCATACCTTGCGCACCAAGCTGGGTATCAAAGACTCCGAACGACATTTGGTTTTGAAATATTGTGGGGCTCTACAAAGATACATCCAAACTGAAATGGATTTTCTGGACATCTCAACACTCGGTGCTGAGATCAAAGACAAGGAGCCAAACCTTGATTCTGAAAATACTCGTAAAGGAAATATCATTGCTGCAGACCCCACTGCTATTGTCATGACCACAACAATTCAACAAGAAAAACCAACAGATCCTGAAGAGGGGTAGCACCTTTTTCATTCATAGATGTGGGTGAAGGGGACCCCGCTACATTTTATTGTTGATATAATAAGCCAAAAGAAACTCATATCAGCAAAGGTCGTCAAATATATGGGATTGTCAACAACACCACACCCACAACCATACAACATAGGGTGGCTTCACCAAGGATGAGATCTCCGTGTCAGCCAGCAGTGTCGATTATCATATGACATCCAACCCTTTAAGGATGAGGTATTATGTGATGTTTCCCAAATGGATGTCTATAATGTTCTCTTGGGCCAACCATATATGTGGAAGCACCATGTTGTTTATGAGTCTCAAACCCATAGTGTCATTATTTCTCTAGGGGATCATCTCTACAAAATACCATAGGTAGTTTTGACTACTGTTCCACCTAAAAAGTGTCGCAAGGTAGTATCTCATACTACAAAATTGAGTTTCTTCACAATCTATTCGAAAGGGGAACAGAAGGATACTGCAACCACTACAGCCTCGGCCCAAGCACCTCCTATCCAATAGAAGCAGGTCGACAAGATTGCAGCAAAATGAAAATATTCCTTCTGCACACAGTCATATCAGATAGCCCGACTAGTTGAACAAAGTCAACCACGCAAACAAAAGGTTCGTGACAAACTTCCACAAATTGAGCAACACAGCGTCTCCAACAAGGCAAACAGCTCACCAAGATGCAGATTCAACAAACACTTTTCCCTCTCCCCCGAGCACTCAATGTAATGGATAAAATTGATTCCTAAGGAGGGAGTATTAATCCAGGTGGATATCAGTGGCCACCCACCTTTCCCGACTGGCTCAAAATAGTTTTCTGGCAATTTTGGCAATTTACTATTTTTAGCAGTTTTTAACTTCTGGGGCCATTTTGAGGGCCTAAATGAAATTTTTTCAGGATGGAGCTCATCAATGATAGCTGACAGCATCATTGATCCCCCAAAATGAATATCCTCGATGATACCTTTCCAACGGGCTATCATACACCTAAAATGAAGATCGTATGCAAAAGTTACGACCCCGGGAATTTGATGACTAACTTACCCAAACGAGGCCCACATGACTTTTGGTGCTTCATCTCCTAGGGTTAGGTTTTTGGATCTCTAGGGTTTTTGGCATTCCTATTTATTTTGAAAAATCCTTCAGAGCCTCATTATAATCATCTTCTTGTGAATGTGAGTAGCCGTTACATCTCTTCTTAAAGATAAGTTTCCACCATTCTAGCGAGTCTTTCACTCTATATTTTTATAGTCTCTGTACATTTCTTTCATTAATAGAAATCGTGTATTACTGTATATATGTATTTATGGTTGCATCTATGATACATTTTTGTTACATTATTGAATATATTTGATATCTCTGTGCATTTATTTATTATATCTCCGCTCTCATTTCGTGTCAAAAATAATTTGGATCGGTTTTATCAGAGCAGGCTCTTCTTGATCGTTTTTTTTTCAGTGCATGTCCCCAACGAGGTTCGAGTATATAAATTTTCATATCAAGCTTGTCTCTCTTGAGTTCAATCACTCTCACACACCCAAGAAACCCTCAATGGCAGAAGAAAAGAAAAATGATGGAGCAGACGATATTCATCAAGCGGCAACATTGGAGGCACCTCTCCCTTCAAAGTACACATTAATTTTGATATTCCTTTATTTGAAGGAGAGATAGATGCAGAAGCACTAGACAAATGGGTAAATATGCTAGAAGGTTATTTCTCTATTCACAATTTTTCTGATAGAGAAAAGATCACCTTCACACTCCTTAAATATCTCCCCCATGTCAAACATTGGTGGGAAACTTATTGGGAGCAAAGTTCCACAGAGGAGTCTGGAATATATGGGGCCAAGCCCACTTCGGATTTATTTTTTGATGCGATAAAGAAATAGTATTACCCTGTTGGAAACTATGAGGACCAGTACATGAGATGGACCACATTGCTACAAGAGAGGGGCCAAGAAGTTTCGGAGTTCACCAATACCTTCCATACCTTGTGCACCAAGATAGCTATCAAAGACTCAGAACGACATTTGGTTTTGAAATACCATGGGGATCTACACAGAAACATCCAAACTGAAATGGATTTTCTCGAAATCTCATCACTTGGTGCTTCTTATCGATATCCTGTTAAAATCATGTAGAAATTTAAGCACCAGAAAAAATGGGAGTTCATGTCTGCAAATACGAAACAACCAAAGTATGACAAAGACGAACCTAACAAATAGTCTCCCGAAAACCAGTCCAAGCCACAGGAAAAGAAGGGTCGTGAGAAGACAAAGAAGGACACTAGAAAATGGTGTGATTTCCACAAAATCCCCTGGCACGACACCGATGAATTTCTCTCAAAATAGTCTTTGGTGGATGATATCAAAGACAAGAAGCCGAACCTTGATTCTGAATATGATTATGAAAATACGGGTAAAGGAAAGAACATTGATGCAGACCCCACTACTATTGTCACGACCGCAACAATTAAACCAGAAGAACCAACAGATCCTTAAGAGGGGGAGCACCATTTTCATTCATAGATGTGGGTGAAGGGGACCCCGTTGAATTTTATTGTTTATAGTGGAAGATAGAAGAACCGCATCTCTGCAGAGGCCGTCAAACAGTTGGGATTTTCGACAACACCACACCTGTAGCCATACAACATCAGGTGGCTTCTCCAAGGACGAGATCTTCATGTCAGCCAGCAGTGTCGATTATCATATGACATCCATCCCTTCAAGGATGAGGTATTATGTGGTGTTGCCCCACTGGATGTCTATGATTTTCTCTTGGGCCAACCATTAATGTGGAAGCGCCATGCTGTTTATGAGTCTCGACCCCGAAGTGTCATTATTTCCTTGGGGGGTCATCTCTACAGAATACCAAAGGTAGTTCCGACTACTGTTCCACCTAAAAAGTGCCGCAAGTTAGTATCTCATACTACAAAATTCAGCTTCTTCACAATCTATTCAAAAGGGGAACAAAAGGATACTGCAACCACTACAACCTCGGCCCAAGCACCTCCTATCCAATAGAAGCAAGTCGACAAGATTGCAACAAAACATAAATATTACTTCTACACACAGTCATATTAGATAGCTCAACTGGTTGAACAGATTCAACCCTTCCAACAACAGGTTCGTGACAAACTTCCATAGACTGAGCAGTGCGGTGTCTCCCACAAGGCAAGCAACTCACCAAGATGCAGATTCATCAAACACTTTTCCCTCTGCCTCGGGCACTCAATGAAATGGATACCATTGCTTCCTAAGGATGGAGGATTGATCCAAGTGGATATCGGTGGCCACCCACCTTTTCCAACTGGCGCAAAATAGTTTTTTGGCAATTTTGGAAATTTACTATTTTTAGCAGCTTTTAACTTCCGGGGCCATTTTGAGGGCCTAAATTAAGGTTTTTCGGGATTGAGTTCCTAAATTGTTATCCACATTTTTGGTTATCAAGATGATATTATGATTATGTCATGATGATGGAATATCAAACTCTTCATTAAGAACGTTTTCCTGAAGAAGGTTACACTTGTCATTTTCTCAAAAATCATATTTTGAAAGTAGTCCGCAGGCTGCATATATACTCTCCTGCGAGAATCCATAATTCCCGCATGCTGCATTCATCTTGACTGCARACTTTCCGCACTGTGTCAATGGTTAGAGTGCGGACATGTTTCTAAAGGAAGAAAATGAATAAGTTCTCGATCCTTCTAGAAGGAATCTTCTAGAAGGGTGAGTTGGAGTTCGAATGGTTGGCAAAATACTGACTTTCCAGATATCTTGGGATCATTCCCTATCCAAGTAACTAATCAATCTTCTCCTATATATTGAGGATATTAMTTATGGAAAGGGTTAATCATAAGAACAAKAAGAATCAAGTTAGCTAGAGATTGATTGGAGAACTTGTGCAAGACTATATGGAGGATTGAAGCTACAACAGTAAGAGATAACAAGTAATCATATGTGGTTGAACTTCTTCATGCATGAGCAAGTGTGTGTGTCAGAGCTAGGAGCCATAGAAAGGATATCTACGACATCAAGGCTCGGGTTGTATATTTCCCTTTCTGTTAATGCAATACATGAATATGTCCCTTTCCCATAATGATGATGTCATCTTATTACATGATTCCTTGATCACATGTATAGACTAGGTATTGAATATATTAATGCCTTTGCTGTGATTGGTTTGTGTTGTTGTGATTGGAACGAAACAAGAGCATCGGAGCAGAGAAAGGAACAACAGAGTTTAAAGGAGAGAGTTCATAAGGTATGTCCACTATCCATTTCTCTTAGTTCATCCAATATCGAGATCTAGGGAAAGAGTAGTATTCTGTTACGGTTTGTTCCAGATCCAGGTGGATCTGGGGAGATTGGTCTGTGTCCGCACTCACGAATTTATCCATAAACATAAATAATAGCCAAAGGAATGATTGATCCTCCAAAATGAATATCCTCGATGATACCTTTCCAATGGGCTATTATATGCCTAAAACAGAGATCGTATGCAAAAGTTTCGACCTTGGGAAGTTGATGTACTAACTTACCCAAACGGGGCCCACATGAATTTTGGTGTTTCATCTCCTAGGGTTAGGTTTTTGGATGTCTAGGGTTTTTGGCATTTCTGTTTATTGTAAAAAGGGTCTTCAAAGCCTCATTATAATCATCTTCTTGTGAATGCGAGTAGTCGTCACATCTCTTCTCAGAGAGAAGCTGCCACCATTCTAGTGAGTCTTTCACTTTGTATTTTTACAATCTATGTACATTTATTTCATTAATATGAATCATGTATTACTGTATATATGTGTTTATGGTTGCATCTATGATACATTTTTGTTACATTATTGAATATCTGTGATATCTCTCTGCATTTCTTTATTATATCTCCACTCTCATTTCGTGTCAAAAATAGTCTGGATCAAGGATGGAGCGATCCAATGTGAACCTCCTTTTCTTTGTTGTTCTCTGGATGATGGCCTTCCTCTTTTGATCATAGGAGATCACATAAATATCAACTACCTTGTCCACAGGTTTGGGAATCTATTGATCACCCCATGTGAGTGTGTTTCCCAAATTTTGGGTGGTGTATACTTGTTCAAGATCAGGTTATTGAACTTTCTCTTTGTGCTCCGAAATCCCGGCCTCTGCCTGTCACTTGTCGAGGATCTGAGTATCGAGAAAAATAGAGGAATCAAAAAAATAATCGATACTTACTTGTTCATCGACTATTGAATCATCGATTTCCTATAGTGGGGATCCTTCCCTTAGCTCGTCTAGTTCTGACTTGTATTTTGGATTGTCTGCTCGGGTCTCCATTGTTCGGGTCTCCTCATGTCGAGGCCACTTTCAGATTATTTTTATTTCTGTGGGATATCCTAGGTTTGGACCTCGGGAGTAGGAGAAGAAGTCTTCTCAGGTCCCTTTTCTTCTTGGACATGCACGGGGGTCCCGTGAGATGCCTCCGGGATTTCATCATCACTATATATATTTATAAACTCACTCAAAGGATTAGGTGCGCTTGTTTCTACTGATACCTGACATGTCTCTGGTTGAGTCATCAAACCTACTGACGATCCAACTGTTGGCATTGTGGATTCAGGGTCATCTGACCCGTTGATGTTATCAAGGTTCATGAAATCAGGGACGCTTGGCCCCGCTAGGATTTCGTTTGGGCTATCGGTCGGAAGCCTTGGCAATCTGACGATGTTTGGTTTATCTCGCATCCACTTCATTATCTTTTGGGCCTGTTGATACATGAGTCCCCCCATTCCCTGCACAGATTGAAGATGGATTAAATTCCTATATTTTATTGGGTTTAGCTTGGAAATCTCTTCTATTTCGGTGGATTCTTGAGGAGCTTCCACCGCTTCGACTGATTCGGGTGCTATCCATTATTCACTGGCCTTGAGGATTTCTTGAGCCGATTTTTCCAATACTATTGCTTGCTCATCCCAAATCATGGTATTAAACATGGTTTCTTTAGGTTCAACCATCCTTGCCACCACCTCATCCCAACTTTGATCACTTTCGGTGAAGATATCATCCTCAAACCTATCATGGTAATATGGCCAGTAGGATGATACCTGTTACGCGTGCTTCGGGACCATACCCTTGGGGTCGTGCTTGCGAAAATGGCCAGTAAGGAATCATAAATACAATTGGCTTAACCCTTATTGCTTGGCCTGCGCGGTTTCCTTCACCATGTAGAAACCAATATGATACTGATAGGATATGAAGGCCTGCTTCTTATCCTTTACCAAAGTAGCATTATAACCTTGCAGGATGGTATGATAACAGATTTCCCCTACTATTAGTCGATCAAGGAAATATACAGGAAGAATATGAGGTGCTCTAGTGGCGTCAAAAACCCTAATGTAGGTATCACACTCATCCATATACCAGTGGCCAACTTTCGATACAATCTTTTTGGTTGCATCTGACAACCTTGGGCACTCTTTCTTGAACAAAAAAAAATAAATACGTGCGATAAACTGATCATAGATGAGAGAGTAGGATTTCTTGTACCTGTTCTCCCACAATATGCCAAAATACACATGGACTGGGAGCTCTGATGTGTTCTAGCTCAAGTTCATTCTGACAATAACATTTCTGGCACAAATGACGTCCAATAGAGAAGAAGCCATATAGAAGGATGGGGTTTCTCCCTCTTTCGACATTTGATCCTGTCGTATGCAAGTGCTCAATTATTTGGAGATGATGGAACCCCAATTAAAACCTATTATGGAAATGGCTACCATATAATATAGAGGCATCCAAGCCTCTTAAAACCTAGAGCAATCTTTCTCCCCATGAAATTGGCAAAAGAGGGCCATTAGATAGATGTACGTCTCCCTCAGGTTAGCAGTCGGGTACTAGCCGAAGTTCTTATTGCTAAAAATTTTATCCTCTCTCCACCATGATGCCATCGCCTTGTTGGTGTCATTTTTCTCATAGAATCTTACAACAAAATCGATTCTTAGCCATTCTTCCGACTCTCTGAGCTTGTAGTAATTCTTCACTTCCACTGGGAGGAAAACCCTGACACATCTGCCACTGTCGTCATTAATCAAATATATTTGTGTGTCAGTGTGATCGATAAGCCATTTCAGGAGTTTGATGCAGGGGAATACCAGAGTCCTTCTCTCCACCATGTGCATATATTCCTTTCATACTTTCAGGAGGACTTCATCGTCGAGTCTTCTTGTATCAGGATCATTGTGTAGGGTATATTCAGGGAATCCCTCCCGCTTGATTTTCTTGAAAATTTCTTCCTAGCATGGGAACACTGTCTTAGTTTCGATGTTCACCTCTATGTATCCAAAGGTCGGATGCTGACTGAAATCCTTCTTGGTGGTTTTTTTGATCATGGGAACCAACTTTGGAGCATATTCCAATTGTCTTGCAACCACTAGGGAGGAACCTTCTCCCACCTCTAGTTCTTGTAGCTTTGGTTCTCTTGGAGATTTCTTGGTTGTGGGGTTGTTCAGAGGCATCATTCCTGCAATCGAAAATGATCCTTTAGGCAAGTGTACAGAGTAACATTGAAAAACAAATGTATGAAATGAAGCATAAAAAACCCATAGATCGTTACATACATGTAACATTTGCTAAATTGTTGTTTAATACTCATTGGACCTTGGAAGTTATCCTCGGACTACTCGTCTCACTCCTCTGGATGTTTCGAACTCCTTTGCACACAGAATAACCTTGTTTATAGTGACTCAAAAGAATATAACGACAGAGATCCTACCAGTGGTATAAACCTGTTAACATGAGTAATGGGTGCAATTCAAAACAATCTACTGCCAAATCTCTACAAATAAATTCTACATAGGTTTACAGCGAAGGCATAGATGGAGATGCACTGTATGGGTATGTTCAAAAGGTCCTTTTGATTCACACACGAATTAGCAACTAATGCGAGATTCTGGAATTAATTAACCCTTTAAATGTGTCGTATCAAGCGTATCTTAGAGCTAAAACGTCCCATCGCGTCATTTTCTTAGTGGGTAGATCAGGAATCAGTGATAACCTTATGCATGTTTCCGTCGGTATCCTCCTGATAAAATTTTCGACGCCGACGAATTTCGTCGTATGATGTTGATGTGGTAAAACTGGTTCGGGGTGCGACGTGGGTCTCAAGAGCTAGTAACGACTCTAGTGAAAACTAGATCGTATGTTTGATCACTCGGGCAATGACATATGGAAACAGAGCACAGGTGGTTTGACCATATATCTCAGTCAGAGTTGTTTCTTTCAACAGAAGACGTGCATTAAAATAAACCTGGGATTGTCGAGGCCGAAAGGTATCGGGGTCGGCGATCGGGGGTTGACTTATCATGTTCTTCACAGGATATCCTTCTAAAACTCGCCAATGTCGAAATTTATTAAGGATCGGCTCTCATAGATAGTTCCATCGTGTATTTTCTTTATGGGTTATCATACTCGAAAACCCCCGATGCCAAAAATGTTTCGGAAGTCGACGATCAGTGATATCATTTCATTCTTCATGAGCGCTTACTCTTTTAGTCATTCGTCGATGCTGAAGGGATCGGTCATCAGAAATATTCTCGTTGATGCTTGTCGCAAAATAAATCTCGCGACTTCCGATGCCGATGAAGATCGGGACTCAGAAACTTTGGTTCTCTCTAGCGTTTTCTTTTACGCTTAATCCTTTCCGATGACAAATTCCTTAAGCGCGTCGGGGAAATTTTTGACTATCAATTCTCTAATTTAGATATTAGTCTTTTAAGTTAATTATTTTCGTGTGCTCGAGAAAACTTTGAAATACTTAAATGGAAACAAAGTTATAAGAAAACTCAACATTCTTCATACTGAGGTCGAATTAGACAGTGCAAAATCAGGTGGTACCCAAAAAGTAAAATTTGACATAGGATTTTTTACGGTGTGTTGAGTGCTCAATAGAATTTCATAATGGTAGTAATCGATTGAATGAAAAAGTATGCCCATTTTTTCTCTTTTTTTCATCCTTTTAAATAAATTACAGTAGATGCAACATTCATCGAAATAATTCAAAACCTACATGTAGTCCCTAAGATTATTGTAAGTGATAGAGATCCAATTTTCACTGGAAATTTTTGGAAAGAATGATGTAGGAGCATCACTCCACCTCAACAACGTGCCAACATTCCAGCACATCAGAGAGAATTCAAGGAGGGGAGAGGCACCAACCATCTCGTTTTCCCCTCATTTTTAAATTTCAAATGTATTTAATGCAAATAAATGTTTTTAAGGATGGAAGAGCCAAACAGATGCCTTTGTGTAGGTAGAAGATGATGTCACCTTTAATGGTTGACAGGATGATGAGATCTAGATCCGATTCAGAATAGATGACCATTAAATGTAATTCAATGTAATTAATGAGATTTAGGTAGATTGGAGGGAAAGTCTCGAGGATCCCCTCATTTGTAAAAATAACTTTGTATCCAAATTCATTAGATCTAGTGTGTAGAGGAGACGAGCGAGTAGATAGCTCAAGAGAGGAGAGAGCTAAGACTCTATTGCAGTCCAGCCTTTGCAAACATCTGTATAAACATTCAAAGATAATACAAAAAATAGTTTTTCCTACATATGATTTCCTATGTATGGTTATTTGTCTCATGAATGTTAATTGTGTGTTGATTTATGCTGTAGATGTATGAATAGGTTCCATCTATAGGGATAGATAGAATTTCTCTATCTATGAGTTTGTTGGAATTGTTTCTGGGTTCTTTAGGCTGTGCAAGGAGTGCACAACAGAGTATTGGAAACTATGTAGCCAGCATAAGGAGTGCGCATATGATCTCTTTCGAGTCAGAGAAGAATGTGCAAGGAGGGCACACCAGAAGAATTCATAGACTCAAGAGTATCCTCAAGGTTGTTGAACATATTGGAGGAGAGAATGTGCAGAGGAGGCATAGGGAAACATAATTGTTGAATATTTTGTAGATCTCAGCCATGAGGGAATCGAGTGAGTGCAAGGTGTGCACAAAGTAAACTATGTTTTGAGTTCAAGGGGGAAGAGTGTCAAGGAGAATACACACACAGAGTTTCTGAATACTCCGAACGAAGACCTGTGCAAGGAGTGCACTAGGCCAACACTCAATCAAAGTGTTGAAAGACAAACATCTGAAGGCCATTCAAGCACAAGGAGTGCGCCAAAGGTAAATTGGTTTCACTTTACAAGCTCAGGAGGAGCACTGCAAAGTTGCATGCAGAGTGCAAGTGTACGCTAGGGAGAGGTCAAACTCTATTGAAAAAATATCAAGAGGAGAAGCACTGACGAGACTCAAAGTATTTGAGCTCGTAGGAGAAGGTTCAAAGGATAAAACCTTTGAACACATACAAATTTATTCCAGGTCGGGAGAAAGTGCAAGCTCAGGAGGTGGAGCGACAAATGTTGTCAGATCAACTGCAAGGAGGAGATCTGGATCATTGGGATTCACGTCTAGACACTCAGAGGAGAATGTAGGAAGAGAACAGATCTCAGCCATTAGATCTGGGCATGAAGGACCAATAGTCGTTGGATCCAGAGCTAAGTGCACAAGGCTTAAACCCTCTTAAGTTCACAGGAGAATAAACTCTTTGAAGTCCCAAAGTTTCGAAGGTTGACAGGTGGTAGTTGATTGAAGGATCCGAGAGGTAAATATCTAGAAGATCCGCGGGAAGAAAAAGATGAAACTCCCAAACTCTAAAGAGAATATTTGATCCTATCCATTGGTGCTAGGAAGGATACATGGCAGGGATCCATAGAATTCAGAGGAAGAACCCTTCGGAGAAAAGGCAAGGAGGAGAACACCCAAAAAGTTGGGAGCTGAAGCAATCCTGATTATCCATTGAGATAGGACATGTGGCGTTAGATCAGTGCTTCGTTGATTCGCTAATCGGGAAAGACATAGTTAGGAGAAGTGAAAACTCCCGAAGGATGGAGTCGCAGAGAAGATCATATTTGTTGGTTGTGAGAAGAACGTGGACCATAGATATGGTCCTAGAGAATTCGTCAATTCGGGGATCGGGAAAAAGGGAGAAAACAACTCACAAAAGTTATGAAGCATGGAGTTGCGAAGGGAGTTGTCCCATGGTTGTATTCTATGGTTGCATGAAAGGAAGGGTCTTAGCAAGAAAATTTAGTGCCCATCAGTGTTGAGATTTGAACAAGTTAAGGAGAGGGTCATGGGTGCCATACGACATGTGCCAAGGGTGAAAGGGGGCCTGTATAAGTTGATTTGGGTTCAAGCAGGATCTCGAAGAGTCGATCCGACTCAGTATTTGGAAAGATCCTAGACCGGGAGGTTGCACAACCCTTTGGAGAGAAGGGGGGGTCTGCATCAGGTGGTATCATAACACAATTGACGTATGTAGATTTTAGGTGAAGGAGATGAAGGAGATAGTTTGGCTACATCAAGTAGTATAAAAAGCATATGTTTTCCTGTAGATAATAGGTGAAGGAGGAGGTAGTGTATTGATGTTGTGTGTGAAGGATTGTTGCAAGTCCACAACAGTCAACAGAAAAATAGGTGAGTTGTAGGAGGAGTTGGGGATGCTCTTGGATGTAGAGAAATCCACAGACTTTCCAGGAGGGAAAGAAGAGGATCAAAATGGCTACTGAAGGCCATGAACATGGTCAAAAATAAGGCCACAAGAATAAAATCAATCCAGATATGGATTTGGAACTCATAGATATAAGAGCAAGGATGGAGAAGCTGACATTGAAGATGCAACAAGAAGAAAATATGCACTGGGCATATGAATGGCCCCTGAAGACGAAAGCAAAATGGCCAATTCAGAGATTGTTGGCCATAAGACAATGACAATTGTTGATAAAGTGGCTGAGGCATGTTGAGAGCCTAAGTGACACAAAGGAGGAGATGGTTTACACCTATGAACCAGAATTTGGGAGAAACCTCAGTGATGAGGAAGGGAGATCAGTTAAAGGTCTCATAAACTGCCAAGAGGGCGGAGATGAATTTTCAAATTGCCAGGTAGGAAATGAGATGAGATTAAGTGAGGATCTCATAGAATGCCAGGAGGTCAGTAGTGAAAATTCATATTGCCAGGTGGGAAATGAAATGATATCAGTTGAGGATCTCATAGACTACCAGGAGAGAAGGAGAGAAATCCTAGATTTCCAGGTGGGCAAGGGAAGAAAAATTAGAATATATGAAAGTATCAAGAGCTCATAAATGATTTCAGATCAGCAAGGGGTGCTGATAGATGAATATTAATGTGGGTTTTCAAACCATGTGAATGAATATGATGAGAAGTTAAATATTTCCACCATCAAAGAGGAAGATCAAAGGCGCATTTTGATCATTGGAGGAATCAAAATATTCCTGCCAAGCAGCTAAGCAGAGGCTAGCATAAATGTTGTAGGTGTAGAAATGGAAGGAAAACCAATAGAGACTATCAAAGAGCAGGGGGAGAAGGAGAAAACGATGATGTTTTCCCCGGCAGAAGGAAAAGTGCATTCAGCAGAATTTCTCAAAATTTTCAGCCAGGAAGCTAAACAGGAGATAACTGCAGCACTGAAGCATGTGGCAGAAGAGGAAGAAAACATCATAGACCTTGCTTATAATTATGAAGAATTGGAAGCCCTAGAGAGAAGGGTGATAATGAAAATTCAACACATCCAACAGGTTAAGTTGGAAAAAGGTGAAGGAGCATACCAGTTTGGAGAGCGACTAGATTAAGCTGAGAATATGCCAGCAGGAGAGCTGATAGAGGAAATATGTCAGAGGATATAGTTGAGAAGAAACTCAGTGATTAGAATGCAGAAATATATTCTATAGTAGGGTGGCAAGCTAAGGCCACACGAGATGGAGAAAATAGCATGGGTGATCAGGTTGATCTACCCATTGCCAAGGAGGAACTACAACAAAGAAGATTGTCAAAGAGCCTACTAGTAGAGCGATTGGAAGAAGTGATAGAGGAGGTAAGGAGGTTGATGTTGAGGTTAGAAAAAGAATCTATCAGGAGGGAGAAATTGAATAGAGGAGATCCTGCAAGAGCAGTAGTAACCACAAAGAAGAGGAGCAAGAGGACAACTCCAAAGGAGAGTTTGGGATCGAGGGGGATTTCAACACTGGGACAGAGGATCGCATGAGAAGGATCTCATGATTTTCCTAGGAGTGGAGTATGATGCAATAGAATCACTCCACCTCAGTAATGCACCATCATTCCAACACATCAGAGCGCATTCAAGGAGGGGAGAGGTGCCAACCATCTCATTTTCCCCTCATTTTTAAATTTCAAATGTATTTAATGCAATTAAATATTTGTAAGGCTCGAAGAGACAAGACGATGCCTTTGTGTAGGTAGGAGATGATGTTGCCTTTAATGGTTGACAGGATGATAAACTATAGATCCGATTCAGACTAGATGGCCATTGAATGTAATTCAATGTAATTAATGAGAGTTAAGTAGCTTGGAGGGAAAGGCTCAAGGAGCCCCTCTTTTGTAAAAAGACATTTGTATAAAAATTCATTAGATCTAGTGTGTAGAGGAGACGAGTAGGTAGAGAGCTCAAGAGAGGAGAGAGTTGAGGCTCTGTTGCAGTCCATCCTTTTTAAACATCTATATAGACATTTAGAGATAATACAAAAAATAGTTTTCCTGCATATGATTTCTTGTGTATGGTTATGTGTCTCATGAATGTTAATTGTGTGTTCATTTATGCTGTATATGTATGAATAGGTTCCATCTGTAGGGATAGATAGAATTTATCTATCTGTGATTTTGTTGGAATTGTTTCTGGGTTCTTTAAGCTGTGAAAGGAGTGCACAACAGAGTATTGGAAACTTTGTATCTAGCGCAAGGAGTGCACATCTGAGCTCTTTTGAGTCAGAGAAGAATGTGCCAAGAGGGCACACCAGAAGAATTCATAGACTCAAGAGGAGACTCAATGTTTTTGAACACCTTATAGGAGAGACTGTGCAGAGGAGGCACAAGGAAACATAATTGCTGAATATTTTGTAGAGCTCAGTCAGGAGGGCATCGAACGAGTGCAAGGTGTGCACAAAGTGAACTCTGTTTTGAGTTCACGGGGAATAGTTTCAAGGATAATACACTCACAGAGTTTTTGAATACTATGGAGGAAGACCCGTGCAAGGAATGCACCAGGCCAACACTCAGGCGAAGCGTTGAAAGAAAACCATTTGAAAGCCCTTCAAGTGCAAGGAGTTCACCAGAGGTAAAGTAGTTTCACTTTACAATCTCAGGAGGAGCAGTGCAAATTTTCACGCAGAGTGCAAGTGTGCACCATAGAGAGGTCAAATTCCATTGAAAAAATCTCAGGAGGAGAAGCATTGATGAGACTCAAAGTATTTGATCTTGTAGGAGAAGGTTCAAAGGCCAAAAAAATTGAACACTTACAAATTTCTTCCAAGTTGGGAGAAAGTTCAATATCAAGAGGTGGAGTGACAACTATCGTCAGATCAAATGCAAGGAGGATATATGGACCGTTGGGATTCACATCTAGACACTTAGAGGAGCACGCAGGAAGAGAACAGATATTAGTCGTTAGATCTGGGCGCGAAGGACCAATAGCCGTTGGATTTAGAGGTAAGTGCACGAGGCTTAAACCCTCTTAAGTGCACAGGAGAACAGACTCGTTGAAGTCCCAAAGTTCCAAAGCAGTCAGGACTGTCCATCGTCAAGGTTGACAGGTGGCATCAGATCGAAGGATCTGATATGTAAAGCTTTGAAAGATCTATGGGGAGCAAAAGATGAAACTCCCAAACTTCGAAGAGCAGAGTTGATCCTAGCCATTGGTGTTGGGAAGGATAAGTGGCAGATGTCCACAGATTTCAGAGGAAGAACCCTTCGAAGAAAAGGCAAGGAGGAGAAAACTCGAAGAGGTGGGAGCCGAAGAAATCCTGGTCGTCCATTGAGATAGGACACATGGCATTAGATCAACACTTTGTTGATCCGCTAATGGAGAAAGACAGAGTTAGGAGAAGTGAAAACTCTTGAAGGAATGAGTCGCGGAGCAGATCATAGTTGTTTGTTATGAGAATAATGTGGACCATGGATCTGGTCTTAGAGAATTTGTCAATTCGGGGATCAGGAAAAAGGGAGCAAAGAGCTCACAAATGTTTTGAAGTGCAGAGTCATGAATGGATTTGGCCCATAGTTGTAGTCCATGTTTGTGTGAAAGGAAGGGGCTTATCAAGAAAAGATAGCACCCATTGGCATTGATATTTGAACAGTGTTAAGGAGAGGGTCACGGGTTCCATACAACCTGTGCCAAGGGTGAAAGGGGGCATGTATAAGTTAATTTGGGTTCAGGCAGGAGATCGAAGAGTCGATCCGACTCAACGTTTGGAAAGATCCTAGGCTAGAAGGTCGCACAACCCTTTGGAGAGAAGGGGGGGGTCTACATCTCTAAATTATTTTCTTTTTGGGTACTCAATTGTCTCACAAGTCATCTTATCATCCTCAATCTAGTGGGAAAACTAAGATTGTGAATAAATTTCTAGAAGTATATCTTCATTGATTTGCATCTGATAAACAAACAAAATGGGTCAAGTGGTTTTTCTTGGCATAATGGTGGTACAACACATCCTTCCATTATTCATCAAAAATGTATCCATTTATGGTACTTTATGGATACCATCTTCCATCCATCACATTTCCCTTCAAAGGGACTGTAAAGTTTCATGTAGTGGAGGACCACATAGGGCACCAATAAGAGCTTCTCAAACTATTAAAGGACAACTTGGTTATTGCACAAAATAGGATGAAACAACAAGCAGATCAACAAATGAAGTGGAATATTATGTATTTTTTAGGGTACAACCATATAAACAAATGTCCCTCAAGAAAAAAAGAAGGAATATAAATTAACACCCAAATATTATGGGCCCTATAAGGTGTTGCAAAGGATTGGAAGTATGGCTTAAAAATTGGAGTTGCCTCCATCTTCATGTGTACATCTAGTATTCCATATTTCTTTATTAAATAAGGTAATAGATGACAAGATCTCAGTCCAAACTATTTTACTAGAGATTAATCAAGAAGGGAAAATCATACTAGAACCAGAAATAATCCTTCAAACAAGGATTAAGCATCTGTGAAATCGAGAAATTATTGAGTACCTTGTCAAATGGAAGAACCTACTAGTGGAAGAGGCAACATGGGAAGATGATTTCTTCATGCATAAACACCTACATTTGTTTGAAGGAGAGAGGCATGTTAAAACCTAGACAAAGGCCCGTGTTAAATATAAAACCCCTTATTAAGCCCTAGATATTGAATTATTACATTTATGTTGTTATATTTGTATGTAGGATAGAACCCTTCATTATACCCTTTCATTGTAATTGTACCATTTTTCTACTATATATATATATATATATATATATATATATATATATATATATATATACCAATGAAACCTAGTATTAGGATCATCTTATTTCATCTCATCTTGTCTTCTAAATTGAATATATTGTAAAAGGAGGTTTACCCCTCAAAGTGGACTATATTCATTAACCTTTTATTATTTTTAAGGCATTGGATCATAACACTCTAGCTATGGTGGTGGGCCTAGATAGTAGTGGTACTATTTGAAATGTATATTGATTGTTTTATATTTGACTTGAGATGTATATATGACATGTTTATTGATTTTGATGATATCTATATTCGACATGTATATTGATATGTGCATTACTCATGTATATTATGGTTTTTCATATCATGTTGATGTTGTTGTTTGATCTATAAAATGTGTTATGAGTATGCTAATGATTAACATTATTGATGATTTCTTCATTTTTAAATTAAATTTGTGATGTATAAGTCATTTAAATTTACAGTTGTCATATAATATTTAACTTTACTTTTATAAAATAGTTTAATAATTTAGATTTTGATTGCAAAAACTTATAACCATTAATACCATATAATGTTTATCTCTTTTCAAGATGAATTGTTTGTTTTCTAGCAAGATACAATATGTTGATTAAACATTCTTAGAAATAAAAATACATAAATGTGTCAGTGAAATGATTGTGATTTGAATAATTGTGTACTTTTCATATATAGTAATAATGACATTATGAGATAATTACTTGCTAATAATAATAATAATAATAATAATAATTTTTTTAATGTGTATTAGTCAAATATTACAAGACAAAGTTATACTATAATTGTTTACTAAAATCACAGTTACTGTAGTTTAATTTTTTCAAAGGTTTAATTAATTTATATTATTCAACTATTATAATATATTTAATTTAATTAATTAAATTTAAAGTATTAAATATAAAGAATAATAATAAATTTGGATCTATACACTTTTGATAAAATGGTTTCACAATGTTTTACTATATTATTAACTTTATGCATCTTTTATTAAAAAGGTATGCTAAGTATTGTATTTTGTTGATTTTGTATTAAAATCTATGCAAATATTGGATTTGGTTAATGAATAAAAGAAAATTATTTTGAATAATTACTCCTATGAGATATTATGTTTTCATCCATTTTAATGATAAAGTTGTAATAATTGTTCATTAAATTTATTTAGTTATATTTAGTAATTTTTATTATTTAAAAAATATAATTAATTGAATTTAAATTATTAAATATGAAAATGAAATCATTAATAATAATGAATTTCAATCTTTTTGTTCGAGGGTAATAATTTATATCCAAGCTTTCTAGGGTAGGATTATGGTGAGGGAAAACTTTAGAATCTAAACTTCATTATTTTTCTTGTTTTCTTCTAAAAATAATTTGTTAATTTCTATTCATTTTTAAAATTATTCACCCAAATTCTACGAGATAAAATTATTTTACTTTAAAAGTTGTCAATATTTTCTAAAAGATATACAACTACTTAGAAATTGGAATACTTTTACAAGAATAACACCAAACATTTTATAATTAGTATTTTAATAATTAGTAAAATGGGCAGGTTTCTATACTTTTAGATAAGTATGGATCCTTGAGGCTTTCCTTAATTGTGACTGGCCTCTAGAAAAAGACTCTTTTAGAATTTCCATTTATTTCCTATATTGACTCTCATTTCAAGGAAAATGTAAAAAATAATGATTAATATAAGTTTATGTGTTTAGATAACTAAAGGATGGAGTGGGATTGATCAAGGCCATGGTATTTACACTAGTTAAGGTTGGAAATGTCATCGAAGTTAGTAATTTCAACACCACAAGTGTGATTCCAGAACTCATAAATGTTGAAAGAAGTTATTTTCTTGGAATTTTCCTTAGAAGTTAATGTTTAGTAATTCAAAGGTTAACATAAACATATGTTAATACAAAACAACATAAATTTGTTATAATAAACAATAAATATGACATTAAAAATATATCAAAACCACTTCTTATGATTGTGTTATTTAATGTATTTTCAGTATGCTGGTTGTAAATGGTTGTTAATTTTTCATATACAACATTATAAAATGAAGAAAAAAATATAATTTGTTGATTCATTGGGTCGGTTGTCATTGATGACAACACTTTGATGCAACACCGAAGTCATATCGCTTATGATTTCCCTATGACCATCACCCCCCCTAGAAACATGCCTCTTTTCTCTTTCTCCAAACATATAACTCTTTGTCCTGCACCTGGTGAATCTCTCCCCCTTTGACATCAATGACAAAGGTAACTTCTCATCCGAGGCTACTCCCCCTAACTAAACTATCCTTGGGGATGCTCCCCATGAATGAACTCTTCTTGAACCTGCTCCCCCAACCTGAACTATCCTCTTGATAGTGTTTTCTCATGTAAATCTAAAGCATATAAGGAAAGAATTCAAAAGAATTCATTTTGGAGTAGAAATTACTCTGATTCTCTGGCGAAGATACTCAAAAGCTTCCCTTGGAGGTAGTTTTGTGAAGATATTTGCAACTTGTTCTTTTGTTCCCACATATTCAACTCTGGTGTTCTTCTCTGCAACCTATTCCCATAGAAAGTGATACTTGATTGGAATATGCTTAGTCTTGGAGTGCATCACTGAATTCTTTGTGATATTGATAGCGCTTGTATTATCAAAATATATAGGAATGGGATCATCATACTCAACCTGTATATTTGTCAAAGTTTGTTCTATCCATATAACATGTGTACAACATGTTGTTTTTTCATTATAATCTCCTTTGGTTGTAGAAAATGATATTGATGACTATTTATTTCTTAACCAAGATACCAAACACTCACCCAAGTATAATTTCACTCCATTGGTGCTTCCTCAGTCATCAATGCAACCTACCCAATATGCATCTGTGTAGGAAATAAGTGTTATATCATTTTCTTTTGAATACCATAATCCAAACTCTTCTATTCCCTTGAGATATCTGAAAATCCTCTTCACTTCTAGAACATGTGATCCCTTTGGTGCTTCTTGAAATCATGCCACCTGTCCAACTTCCTGCATTACATTTGGTCTGGATGTTATCACATAAAGTAAGCTGACAATCATTGACCAATACTTCCTCTGATATGTAGACATTGAATCATCATCTTTTCTCAACTTGCATATGGTTTGTATAGGAGTGTTAACTGGTCTGCAATGTTCCATTCTGAACCTCTTTATCATTTCTCTGGTATACTTAGTTTGATAAATAAAAATGCCTTGGTTTCTTTGACATATATGAAGACCCAGAAAGAAGTATAGTTCTCCAAGTAATGACATTTCAAATTCACTCTGCATATTCTTTGCAATTTTTTTTCTTAACCTGTCATCATCACTTCCAAAAATAATATCATCAACGTAAACTTCAATTAATAAAATACTATCTTGAGTTACCTTGATGTAGAGGTTGTTGTATGCATTTCTTTTTCTGAATCCTTCTTGTTGTATATATCTATCAAGTTTAGAGTATCATGCTATGGGAGCCTATTTTATACCATACAAGGCCTTCTTCAACCTGTACATGTAATCTTCATTCTCTGATAGTTGAAATACTTCTGGTTTCTCAATGTAAACTTCTTATTCAAGTTCCCCATTCAGAAATGATGATTTCACGTCCATATGATACACTTTAATATTCTTGGAGCATGCATAATCTAAAATTAATCGAATTGCTTCCAATTTATCAACTGTGGAAAACACCTCTTGAAAGTCGATACCTTCAACCTTTGTGTATCCTTTACATACTAATCTATATTTTTTCCTAGTAACATGTCCATATTAATTCAATTTATTTTTAAAGACCCACTTTGTTCCAATCACATTATTTTACCTTGGTCTTGGAACCAATTCCCAAGTGTCATTCTTCTCTATTTGATCCAACTCTTCATTCATGCCCTTTTTCCAGAATTATTCCTTGCTTGCTTCTTCAAAACTGTTTGGTTCAATCGAAGATAAGAGTGTTAGGTGAAATTGTTCTGGTGAACAAATTTTTCTACTAGTCTCAATTCTTTCATCTTTATTCCCGATAATCTGATCTGAAGGATGATTCTTTTGTAATCGTTTTCTAGGCGTCTTTGGAGGTACTTGTTGAAATTTCTCTTCTAATTCTATATGATCTTCTTCATACCCCTTCTACAACTTCTTCATCCTTTACTTCTTCTTCGTAAAAATGTTCCACTGATTCCTTTTATTCTTCCTTTAATTTTCATCCACTTGTTTCATCAATTGTTACACTGATTCTTTTCACAACTTTATTGAGCCTTAGATTGTAACACTTGTATGATTTAGTTGAACTTGAGTAACCAACAAGTACACCTTTGTCCACACGATAGTCAAACTTTCTCATTCTGTCATCTTCTCTTTTGATGTAGCTTTGCTTCCAAACACTCTAAAGTGCTTCACATTTGCTGGGATTCCTTTCCATAGCTCGTAGGGATTTTTGTCATTGTTGTTTTTGAGCATTACTCTATTTTGAATGTGAATTGTTGTATGCACTGCATGTGTGAAAAATACATCTATCGATTTAGAATCCATTAACATTGTTCGATCCATTTCTTGTACTGTCATGTTCTTTCTTTCAACAACTCCTTTCTGTTGAGGTGTCCTAGAAATAGAGAATTGCACTTTTATTCCATTCTTGCTGCAAAAATCCATAAATTTATTTGAAATAAACTCTCCTTCATTTTCTGATCTCAAACATTTGATTTTTGAATCCATTTCATTTTCAACCATTTCCTTGTATACCTTGAAATTTTCAAATGCTTATGATTTATTCCTGAGAAAAAAAAATGTAGTTATTCTTATATAATCATCAACCAATAACATAAAGTATTGCTCACCTTTTAAACCCTTTTTCTAGTTGGTCCAACTAGATGAATATGCGCAATTTCCAATGGTCTTGTTGTGGAATATTCCTTTGATTTGAATCTAGTCTTTGTTTGCTTTCCTTGTTGACAATGCTTTCATAATGTGTTGGTTGGCTTTGCGATCTAGCTATTTTATCTATCTGCTTCCTTTTTGATGACTTGGATGAGGTTATCGAATTTTATGTGACCCATTCTTCTGTGCCATAGCCAAACTTCATCTTCCTTTCCTAGACAACACTTTTAATTTCCAATTTCACTTAATACATATATGTTGCTTGAAGTTCTTGTAGTTGCTGCAATCAATTTGTCTAAGCATGCTTTTCTTATCTCGTACTTCTGTGAATTGAATGTAAGTTTATGACCTTGGTCAAACATTTGAATTAACTTAGAAGATTATGTTTCATATCTTCCACTAGTAGAACATTTTATGCCTTTATATTCTTGTTTCCAATTCTGACTGTGCCCTTTCCAATGATTCTAGCTGAGTCATCATTTCCAAAGGAGACTGATCAATTTATTTCCTTTCTCAATGTAAGAAACATGTCTTCATCCCCTATCATGTTCTTTGAATAGCCACTGTCAACATACCAACCACATTTATTGTGTTTTTCTTATAGATAAAGTGTGCATTCTTCATTGTTAAATTGATTATGTTTTCTTATCTGACGCAAACCCCCACCTCAGCATGGTCCATTGACCTCCCGGTATTTGGATTTTCCAACTCCCTTGAGTTGAAATGGCTCTTTAGTCCCCACTAGAACCTTCAATGCATATAAAACCACATGTCCTTCTAGAAGTCATGCATGCGCGAACAAGCACTAGGCACGAACCTCTACTCCACGTGACCAACGTGACCACTAACTTAATCCAAAGGGATCTTCTACAATGTGACTTCGCGTTTCACAATTTAGGGATTCTTGTAGTGATTCACCCGACTCCCCTGACTCCTGAAACTCCGAAATGAGTTAACGGTCCTTAGTTCCTCCCTTATGCTTCCACCATATGACCTCCAACCAAATCCTAGGGCCTCACTTCCGAGCGCGTTGCAATTTCATGACTCGTGAGTTCACGATGCGACTCTTCTCCTTTCTTTCCCCGAAGTCTGAACTTGCGACTCCTTTGCTACGGATCAATGGTACTGAACCTCCTATGATTTGATGGTCCAGATCGCGTCGGGATTTCATGTATTTTGGATTCTCGAAAACAACTTCCTCCACACTTCGGACTTCTGAAATGCCGATATCTCAGAGCGCCCAATCAATGGTTCTCGTTCCTCCAAATCTAACAACTATTATCTCTCCTGAGCTTACGAGTGTTGAAATACACTTAGACTTAACCTCCCCGCTAATCCACTGGATCCAACGGTCCATGGATATCTTCGAATCTCCCTCTGAGAATTCTAACCATCCATTCAAGTTCTCAAAGACTCCTGGCCAAATAAATTGGCATCTTTCGTCTTGAGCTTGGTTTCTACAAGGTGACTTAGACCCTCATCATTCCTTTGAACTTTCCAAGACTCTATCCCTCCTGAGCTTGATTTTGGCTGCAAACTCAAGGATTCCAAGGGATTCTTACACGCACTCCTTGTGTCTCTCACGATAATATCTAATTATCTAATGTCTCCAACTCTGCGCACTCCTTGCAACAAAATTTCTTCAACTGCTCACTTGGGTTGGAAAATTCTAAGACTTCAACCTGCCTACATGCACCTTGCACGACTCTATTCTATACTTTCACTTATGCGGGTATAAGAACAATTGTATCTATCCTGATATTTTTTGAGGTAAAACTATGAATCTCGTTAATGCACTCTTTCCAGACCTTCACTGAACTCCTTGCAAGAATTCTCAAGACAAGAAGAGATTGGAACTTATACTCTCCCTCTCACAGACTTCATACATTCAACATGAAATCATACACATGAAAGAATTAAAACAAATGCATAACAGAGTATATAAGAAAACTATAAACATACCATTCAATAGATGCAAATAGTAACCATAACACACCATGAAAATGGATTAAAGCCTTCTTATATTAACTCAAGTGCTTCTGTACATGGGTTCTATAGAAACAACTATCTTCTTATACAACTTCTACATTCTATGTTCTTCTTTGCTCTCCTCTGCTCTCTTGCTCTATAGATTCTACCCTTACAATGGGAATCATAATACAATACATACAAGGGATATTTCTTGAGTTTTCCCTCCTACATCTCTAAGTTATCTTATCGAATTAAAGGATCTACAACTACTTTACATTTATTACATTAATTGTTAAGCCCTAAATAGTGGCTCATTACCCCTTAATTGGGGCATATTACATTAGTAATGTTATTTTATTTATGTCAGCTTTATTCCATTAGTTGTAATTATAACTCCTAGTCTCTTATATATACCAAGGAGACATTTTCATTTTGAATCATCTTGTAATTGTACATTTATGTGGGCATAAGGAGGTTGCCCCCTCAAAGAGGATTACTATCTGCAATTCTCTCTTTTTCAAGGCATTGATTACTTATTTTGAGGGTTTTCTATGCTATATTGATATTTGGTTCTTAACATATGGTATCAGAGCTCAAGGTCTTGGGGTTTCGCTGCTACATCTGAGACACCGTGGAATTTTCGCTATAAATGTTTTTCTACAATGTTTCAGAAGGAACGTCTTGGAGAATATTTAGTGGACGGATCAAGGTACCTTGGGTTAACATTTAAGCACCTGAGAACTTATACTTTTAGAGATATATCCTGTGTAATATAGGGTTCTAGAATCATCCTAAACTAAGTCATTGCGGAATTTTTTCTATAAATCTTTTTCTGTAATTTTTCAAACACTGAAATATAGAGGCTATTCACAGAAATTCCTAAGGTATCTGTGGTAAAAATTTCAACTTCTGGGTCATCTTAAATTTGTAGATACACCCTGTGGAAAATAGGGTATCTAACTAGTCCTATTGACTAGTTGCAAGAAGGTGTTCCAGGTAAAACTATCATAACTTCTTCGTAGAGTATCCAAATTGAGTGAGAATGGTTGCATTGGATAGTGGAAATTTTGTAGTATTTTGGGTACGGTTTTTAGAATTTTATATCAATTATTTTGTGTGGGGCATGCTATACAAGTGATATCTCACGGAAAGGCCAAAAATCATCAAGTTGTGGGGAAGTTACCATAAATTCCACTTGGCAAATCCAATTTTGATCCGACCTGTGGAATTGCAGAGAAGAAATATCAGAGAACTACAAAAAATAAAGTTTCATACCCAGAAGGCCCAAAACATTGGAGATACAGCAGAAGAAAGATTGTCTAGCAGAACCACCTCAAAATCAAGGTTCAAAAGTGATACTTGGCAACCATGCCACCCAAAAAGGGAACTTCTACACCAAATAAGCCTTCAGAAAGTCCTACTTGGACTCTTGATGAAGGTGAAGAAATGCGTAGGGACATAAATGAATTACAAAAGAAGACAGTGACAAAATATGAACTACAAGGGATGATGGATTCAAATGAAGCTAAATTGGAGGCAATAATGGATACTAAGATGGATGGTTTAAAAAGAGAGATCATGGAAGGAATGAAAAATTTCCTAATATAGAGGACACCTGAAACTAAAAATGTGTCCCATGAAATTCATGATGAGGACACAAGGAAAATGAATCAAGAATGGAGAAACGCGAACTTTGGGTTGAAGACCAACCACATTCCTAAGATCGATATGAGGAAGTTTGATGGCAAGGACCCAATCACATGGATACTTTAGATGGAGCAATTCTTTGATCTACATAATGTGCCACATACAAAAAAGGTACGATTTTCTTCTTTATATTTAGAACCCAATCAATTTGTATGGTATCGATGGATTTGTTCTCACAAATCACTCATCACTTGGACAATTTTCACGGAAGAAATGATAGAACACTATGAGGATACAAGGAACAATACCTTGTTTAGCCAATTGATAAATCTCAAGCAAAAGGGTTCAATTACAGAGCACATTGAGAACTTCCAAAGATTGAATATAAAGGTAACATATATTCCAAATGAGCACTTGATTGATGTATTCATAGGAACTTTAAAGGATAACATTCAACATGAGGTTCGCCTTTGGGAACCCAAATCATTGGAGAATGCATTTAGGGTGGCAAGAAATGTTGAAAGTAAAAATATGGCTATGGCTACTAGAAGGATCAACCCTAACAACTATAGAGAAAATAATGCTCCTTCTTTTAAAATACCTCAACCTACAAGGTTGACACCTCAAAAAGAAAAGAAAAAGTTTTATGCTTTAATTGTGACAACAAGTATAGTAAGGGACATAAGTGTGATGAGAAGAAATTATTCTACATAGATTGTGAAGAGGAAGAAGAACAAGAACAAGAACCATCTCAAGATGAAAACGTAGAAGCAATTTTGTCTGAAGAGTTGACTCCCACGATATCGTGTAGTGCATTGGTTGGAATTAGCACTCCTCAAACCCTCAAGATCGAAGGATATATCAAAAATAAAAAAGGTAATAGTCCTAATTGATTCTGGCAGTACTCATAATTTCATTCACTATAAATTAGTCAAAGATCTCAATTGCTTTGTGTATCTAGCACCAGAGTTTCAAGTAATGATTGCAGATGCAGGAACTATCAATTTCTCAGGAAAATGTAATAAGATCAATCTTACTATGGGGGAATATGTAATGAATAGTCCAATGATTGTTATACCCATGGGTGGTGTTGATGTTGTACTAGGAATTCAATGGTTACAATCATTAGGAATGGTGGCTTTTAATTTTCAATAAATTTTCATGAAATTTTCATTGGAAGGAAAAGAAATTGAGTTAAGAGGTATCACAGGGAATCTAGGTAAGGTGATAAGTTATAATGGCATGACCAAATTATTGAAAAAGGGGCATCAATGTGTTATTGCACAACTATGCTCACTATATGTTCAAACATCCAAGACATCTGTTCCTCTAGATCTCCAAGGGATCATTGATAAGCATTCAAAAGTATTTGAAGATATTCCAAAAGGTCTTCCACCCACTCGAAATCATGATCATGATATTCACCTAATTTCTGGGAGTATTCCTCCTAACACCAGGCCATACAGATACCCTTATTCCCAGAAGAGTGAAATTGAGCGCATGGTTGAAGAAATGTTAGAGGCTGACATTATTAGACCTAGCCAAAGTTCTTATTCTGCACCGATGGTAATGGTATTCAAGAAAGATGGTTCATAGCGTATGTGTCCAGATTATTGAGACCTCAACAAGATCACTATTAAAGATAGGTTTCCTAATCCTGTCATTGATGAATTGTTAGATGAACTACATGGAGCAATCTATTTCACAAAGTTGGATCTTTGNTGAAGGAAGAAGATATCCCAAAAATAACATTCCAAACTCATGAAGGCCATTATGAATTTTTGGTCATGCCTTTTGGCCTTACAAATGCACCTTCCACATTCCAAGGGTTTATAAATTCCATTTTCAAGCCCTTCCTTCAAAAATTTGTGTTAGTATTTTTTGATGATATACTAATCTATAGCAAGTCTTGGGAGGATCATGTGTGACATGTTGACAAGGTGTTACAACTACTAAAGGAGCAACAACTATATGTCAAGCCATCCAAATGTTTCTTTGGAGTGAAGGAGGTAGAGTATTTGGGTCATATTGTATCTCATGAAGATGTGAAGGTAGACCCTAACAAGATTAAGGCCATGATGGACTGGTCGATTCCCAAAACATTGAAGAATGTTAGAGGATTTTTGGGTTTGACAGGTTACTACCGCAAGTTTGTTCGGAACTATGGAAGAATAGAAGCACCTTTAACAACACTAACTAAGAAGGATGAATTTTCATGGACTCCAGAGGCAACTAAAAATTTTGAACAACTTAAAGAGGTGATGTGAAAAGATCTTGTCTTGACCACTCCAGACTTCACAAAAACCTTTATTGTGGAATGTGATGCATCGGGAAATGGAATTGGTGTTGTCCTAATGCAAGAAGGAAGGCCCCTGTCTTTTGAAATTCGACCACTCAAGGGAAAGGACTTACACAAACCCATTTATGAGAAGAAAATGATGGCAATACTACATGCATTGAAGAAATGGAATCCTTACCTAATAGGTAGGCACTTTAAGGTAAAAACAGATCATGATAGTCTTAAATACTTCTTGGAACAAGGACTATCTTCAGAAGAACAACAAAAATGTGTAACCAAGATATTGGGTTATGATTTTGAAATCGTCTATAAAAAAGGGAAGAAAAATGTTGTGGTAGATGCACTCTCAAGAAAGGATGAAGATGTTGAGGCCTTTCTCTGTGCTATCTCGATCATCCAGCCTAATTGGATAATAGAAGAAAGGAATGAATGGAAAAATGATGAAAAAGTGTGGACTCTCATTCAAAGGTTGCAGCAGGATTTCAGTGCATCGGATACATTTACATGGAAAAATGATTCACTATGGTACAAAGATCGCTTATATTTATGTAAGAACTTCCAACTCAAACAAAAGGTACTATTGGAATTGCACACCTCTCCAGTAGGAGGGCACTCATGATTTTTGAAAACCTACCATAGGGTCAAGAAGGAATGTTTTTGGGATGGCCTTAAAACTGTTGTTCAAATATTTGTGGCAGAATGTTTGGTTTACCAACAAAATAAGGTGGAAACAATTAAGACCCCAGGTCTTTTACAACCATTAGCCATCCCAAGTCAGCACTGGGAGGAGGTTTCCATGGATTTCACCACAGGGTTACCGAAGTATGAAGGAAAGAGTGTCATCATGGTGACTATTGATAGATTGACCAAGTATGCACACTTTTTTGCACTCTCTCATCCCTTCAAAGCTAGTGCAGTTGCCACCGCATTCATGGAGACAGTTCAAAAGATACATGGCAGCCCAAAGATTATTGTAAGTGACAGAGATCCCATCTTCACTGGACATTTTTGGATAGAATTATTTTCTTGTTTGGGTACTTAATTGGCTCATAGCTCATCCTATCATCCTCAATATGATGGACAAATCAAGATAGTGAACAAATTTCTGGAAGGCTACCTTTGTTTCTTTGTCTTTGATAAACAAAAACAATGGTTCAAATGGTTACCCTTGGCAGAATGGTGGTATAACGCTTCCTTTCATACTGCAACAAAAATGACACCATTTATGGCACTCTATGGATACCACCCTCCTTCCATCACTTCTTCTCTAAAATAAAAATCTAAGGTTCAAGCAGTGGAAAATCACATCGATCATCAACAACAAGTTCTCCAAATATTAAAGGACAACCTATCCATGGCACAAAATCACATGAAACAACAAGCAGATCAACATCGTAGTGAAAGAAGTTTTGAAGTAGGAGATTGGGTGTTTTTAAGACTACAACCATACAAACAGATGTCCCTCAAGAAATCCAAGAAGGATAGTAAATTATCACCAAAGTAATATGGACCTTATAAGGTGTTGCAAAATATTGGTACTATGGCATACAAATTGGAGTTTCTTGCATCTTCACAAGTACACCTAGTTTTTCATGTTTCATGCTTAAAGAAGGTTATAGGTTGCAATATTCCAGTTCAAACTATATTTCTAGAACTTGACGAGGAAGGAAAAATCATATTGGATCTTGAAGCCATCACTGACACAAGAATTCGCCAACTAAGGAATAGATCCATTTTAGAGTATCTCATTAAATGGAGGAAACTACCGGCTGAAGATTCCACTTGGGAAGATGAGTATTTTATACAGAAGCATCCATATTTACTCAAGCATTGCAGACAACACTTGTCTCGAGGGGAGGCGCATGTTAAGACCTAAATAGTGGCTCATTACCCCTTAATTGGAGCATATTACATTAGTAATGTTATTTTATTTATGTCGGCTTTATTCCATTAGTTGTAATTATACCTCCTAGTCTCCTATATATACCAAGGAGACATTTTTATTTTGAATCATCTTGTAATTGTACATTTATGTGGGCATAAGGAGGTTTCCCCCTCGAAGAGGCTTATTATCTGAATTTCTCTCTTTTTCAAGGCATTGATTACTTATTCTGAGGTTTTTCTATGCTATATTGATATTTGGTTCTTCACATTAATTGCCTAAAACTAGTAGATGAGATCAATGCTCAAGATCTGCATTACAATCCCCAAATCACTTAAGAACAATTACATCCTCCCAACTATAACATTAATGTTTCATCTTTAAATTTCAAAATGTCTTCAAAATGTGCATTGGTGTGTATCGAGTTGTCCTCCACTTGTGCTTGTTTGTGACGCTCCTACATCATTATCCATATTCTCTACTGAGGTTCTTGTCTATGACTATTTTCATTTTTTTGTGATTCTCTAAGAGGGACTATCATTCTATAGTCTTTGGATATGTGTCCAAAGTTGTTGCACTTGTAGCATTCCACTCCAGTGCTCAATGATTCAAACCTATTGTAGCATCTTCTCTCTGTTTCACTAGGCCTTCTTGGATAACCATTTTGTGCATGACTTTCAAAGTTGTTTATGCTCCTGCTATTATCTCTTCAATTTATAGATTTATGTCCAAAATTATTACATGCATAACATAAACCAAAAAACATAGTTTGATACTGGGAGTTGAAGATATTATGAAAGGAGTTATTCTTTTGAATCGTTCTTCTTCCCGAGGCATGCTTGTTACTGGTTGTCATTGATTCTAAAATCTAAATCTTCTCAGTGGAGGAGTGTCCTGATGATCTTCCATGTAAAACTTTGTGTCTCCTTTAATTTTTTTTGCATAGCTTCTTGGTTGTGTTTATTTATATGTGGTTTTGGAGCTTGAACCTATTTCTGTCTGATTTTATCCTAGCCTAGACTTGTTATGATGTGGCCTTTGACTGTTGATATGAAAGGGGGATATATTCACCAGATGCATGACATAGATTTTGATGCTTGGAGAGAGAGAAAAAATGCATGTTTCCAGGGGGATCAATGTGCACATGGAGAGATTTTTGATTCATTGGGTTGGTTTTTATTGATTTCAACCCTTGAAGAAAGTCTGATAGAAAATTGGGGTATCCCAATAGTATGTTTAAGGGATCTAAGTTTGTTTTATTTATAATGGTATGAAGGTTAGTATATTTGCAGGTAAAACTATTCTAGATGGATAGTACATGTCATGTATAAGTCATATCTACAGAAAAAAAGTGTTGGTATAATTAATATTTATCATTGATACATCTTGTATTTCTTTGCATATGGATAATGGTTTTGGGGTACATGGTTGAGAGCTTGTATTTTTGAAGTGGTTGATGTATTGATAGGCTTCATATCAGTAAGGGTTTGGTGTCTAGTCCATGTGAGGTTTATTATACTTGTTCATGGTTATACTTGTATGGACCATTCATATAGAGATATAGATACACTTGGTTAAGGGATATGTATGAGGATGTATGCACATGGCATAACTACAGGTTGGACGCAGTGACAAGTTGCAGGTTGAGTTGAAAAGAGGAAACAAAGAGTCTGAGTTTCAACAAAAGTGAAAAACCCTAGATTTTAGAAGGCATACGTAGGCTGCAGTATAGATAGATCATGTATAGATGCGGGATGCAACACAGATAGGTCGCGTAGCTATTGGATTTTGATTGGTAGAGGTTGATTATAGATACATGTTGGTTACATTACAGTGGAACATGTTGGTTATAGGTTGTTGGCTCTAATTGGTACAAGTTTACAATAATATATCTCACAGTGACAGTGTGACATTGGTTTCATCATCTTACTTATATTTCAGGGCGGCTGGATGGGGAAAGGATAGGTGGTTGTAGCCACCTTCCACTTGTAGCCAGAAAACATAGGGGGTTGTAGATTCCTTTTGTTTGTATCTAGAGAATTGGGGCGTGTTGGCAACCAACCCAATTTTTTTGATTGCTCTCAAAAGATGCCTACACCCCTTGTGGTATTATGACAAATCATTGTCGCATTGTACTTCTAGACATTCATCTCATTCTGCGACAATTACAATTTGATTTCGATTCAGTTTTCACAACTGCAAGTGTGAAAACACCTCTTTCGTTGCCTGGATTGTTGTGATTTTTTTTGGTTGATTTGCTGAAAGACACTTGACCACTGTTTTATTACATGACTGCTAAAAGGCTCTCTCGAACTTATGTCTTGTTTACACATTTAGATATGATTTGATTCCTAAACCTTTGGGCATAAAAGTTATTGGTTTTGTTCTGATCTTATGAAAATCGTAATAGATTTGGTCTTATTGCTTTTTATTATTGCTTTCACTCATTCATTATATGAAAAGATTTGGATCATAATGTTCTCAAAAGATTGGAATCCAAACATTTCAATATGCAACGAATACATTGGCAAGTTATAAGGTATAATGACAATGGTTTGAAGGCGCATGGGTTAATCATATTTGAATTTACAAATTGATCCTTGGTATATTGTTTGGGAAGCGGATAATACATTGAATGTTCCATAGTCCCGAGCTATGTGTTAGCAGTAAACCTCGTGGTTAAGTGATTGATTGAACGATGGAATTGGCACGATGGATCGATAGTTAATGTTGGGTACTGTGTTTGATTAAACTTAACACTTGGCACATTAATATCGCATGAGGTGTTGATCCTGACTCGGATGAATGGCACGTAGAGGTGATGGTCCACCTGTTCGTTGATTGATACGTTGTTTTAAATGATTATGGTTTTAACAGCTCTGTACAGGTCATTAATGAAATGTGTGGCGATGGTAATCCCACCACCTTCGCACGCATGGAGTTGTTTCCGGTCTCATCGAGCATTCAAGCTATTGAAACCCTATCATTTTCACTCTGTGCATTGTTCATTCGGTGTGAACCCTACCATGTACAGAGGTTATGGCTCCTGTTGTAAGGGCCAAACCTAACGGATGCCAAGCACTGTTAACATTCGATGGTGCATATAGCGACCTTGAAGAGTTCGGGTGGCTTCCGTTTATAAGGAAGTTCGATGGTTTTAATATCTCTGTTGCTCGGCAATTCGCACTGTCATTTGATGGCTACCGAGCCAAAGTTGGAGATCTCCAGCTTGAGATCACCGAAAAATCTCTCAACCTGGAAACTAGCCTGCCTGTCAAGGGACAAAAATGGTCCAAAAGTTACAAGGTAAATGATGTCCCATGGACATTATTATTTCAGTCTCGGACAGTGAATTCGTGCAACAGAGGTTTACCCATGAAAATGATGAAACCTCGCTGGTATGATCTCTTGATGATTGTCAAACAATTTGTTACTTGTGAAGGCAGGTATGGTTTTGTTTTTCTGTTTCATCTACGTTTGTTAATGGTTTTTATGGGTTTTGAGCTTAGCATGCCGCACTATTTGCACCGAAGTTTATTTAAAATGGCTAAGAAGTACAAGCAAAGTCAGGCTGACACTAGCCTCTTCCATGTTGGGTTGATTAAAATGCTTGTTGTTTATGAATTGGGGTTACGACGAGATTCCTGGTACAATTTTCTCAACCGTAATGGTTTTGAGGAATCAAATCCTCTATAGGTCGATAAGCCTATGGTATCCGAGAATAAGTCTACCCCTGTACCCTACAGTGTTTTATTACCCGAACCTAAACCCGACTCACCTGTGAATTCGCCTATGGCTGTGACTAAAGTTGCTAAGCCCATAACCACAAAGGCTAGGGCGAAGACTGCTGCTAGAAACAAGAAAAATGCAAGAATGATCTCTCGCATGGAGAGAAATAAATCTAAGCCTCCTGCCAAAAGAGAGCCTATCACGGTAAGTGAGGATTCTGATTCGAGCATTGAGCGTTTTCTCGCCGAAGAAGGCTTCTGTGGTGACGAAACTCCTTACGATTTCGTTGAGAACTTGCCTCCTTGTCTGCAAGGTAACCCTGACTTTCCAGGTATTAATCCACCTTATGAAACCCTTGGGGAATCATCAAACCCCCCTCCTACTCAAAAGGTTGCTTCACCTTGCGACCAGTGTGGACTGTGGTTAGAGAGATACTATTTGGACGTCCCAAAATTGCAATCCAAAATTCACAATTTGGAGAACCAAGTGGCTAGGCTCACTGGTCAGAATGCAAAGTTGCAGCCTAATGATAAAAATCAACGAACTGCTGGATCAATCTTGTTCAAAAATGTCGAGTCTGCCACCGCGATTGTCAATTCGAAATTGACATAGCTTCAGCAACTGTAATGGTATAATTTTCCCTCTTTTATACAATGTCATCATAAGCTCTGTTTGTATGGTTGATTTTCTCTGTCATGCATGAGTTTTGATTATCGATTTCTGGATTGGTTGTGATTAGATTTAGTGTGATTGACCATAATCTAATTTGAGTATGTTGTTATTTTATATCTTTTCTATTCTTGAAATAAAAACGATATTCTTGTTCGATTCGGTTATATCTTGCATATTGGTCAACCATATTAATTGTAATTTCTATGTTGAGACCAATTCGAATATCATTTGTTTCATAATCAAATTTCGAATGGAGAATAGCTGTTATGATATGAGTTGTATTCTGATGATAACAAATATGTTGATTCGATTACAGGAATGGATTGATTGTATCAAATCTTTCGATTGGTGTCTGTAATTAAACGTCTCGTTTGATGACTCTGTCAAAACTTTGTTTATCGATTATGGAGTGATCTAACAGGAAGACTGTTGAGTCGATATTTGTGGAGTTATTCCGATTACATTGGAAGCAATTCATACATCGTGTTTTAATGGAATGATATCAATCTGCTATTGTGATTTTAATTAGTCAATTACAGTTACGAATTTATTGTTTGGAACACAATGAATGAGAACTGTGGTTGGATTCTATGGATACAGTGAGGCGTGAAATCATAAATGCTTTCTATATTGGCAGTGATATGAATCTTATGCTTATCAATAATGTTAGTTTGTATTTCATGCGATTTGGTTTGTCATTCATTTCATTTATGGACAGTCTTGTTAAAATATGATGCGATTTTGATGCCAATTGGGAAAACAGAGTATCTCTACTCTGTCCCAATTGTATGTTGTTTGATTTGATTGGATTTAATCATTAGTGATTTATTGATTAKTATTADATGATTGGATTCRATTTGATTTTATATCTGGTCATGTTTACTATCTTAGACCAGCTACAGAATCAAACGATTCTGTAGCTAAGTCTGTAAAAACAATTCTTATTTGTTTTTGAAGTAAAATGTCCTCCTAACTTGTTTTTATGTTCTATTGCAGGGCAATTAGAATTTKCAATTCATATCATGGGCAGTTAGGGGATGATCTACAGATTTTACTTGCATTTTAGTTACTTAGTTTAAGGGATTTTGGGATGATTCCCAGATTTTGTAAAACTGTTTACTATTATTCACAAGGATGTTTTACCTTGTGAAAAACCTATTTAAACCTATTGATTTTGTAATAATGAACAATTCTCAGTTGGGGAGAACAAGGATATGTGATCTTGATTCAAACTGGAGCAGAATTGATGCGTTGTTATAGCTTTTGCTTTTCAATATATCGACACTTTGTTCTAAGTTTTGTATATCATTTTGTGTCTGGTTTAGTATTACTTTGCTATCTAAATTAAATTCAAGTGATATAATTTCTTATTATTATGCATTCCTTGTTTCTTCCAATTTGATAAAAAAACATAACAGTTAAGGATTCAGTTTATGAATGATAGCTTTGTCTTCTTTATGAATTGAATTATCATATATGAATTTGCTGCATAATAGGTTTCCCTTTTGCACAAGTTTATAATCCAAAAACTGTTATGATTTCTTTTATGTCTTGTTTGTCCTGTAACTTACTTCAGAAAGCATCACAGCTGATCCTTTGCGATAATATTAAGGGATAAATGGTGAGAATTTCTTCCTCCAACCAGCTTAAGAAGCCATCATACACAGGGCAGACTTGGAGCGTTTCCAGGTTAATTAGTTAGATGTTTATTGCTTTGATTAATTAGTAGTTTAGTTAGATTTAGCTTAGATCGCTTAATTTCAGTTAGGTTTCTTTTGGTTTCATAAATACAAAAAAGACAAAATAAGATTCTTGGCTGTCTTAGGGCAGCGAACACATGAGTTTCGCAGGTTTTAATTAAATCTACAATTTGTCCATATTGTATATTTGTGCATAAAGAATGATCATAGCTGATAATTAAGTAGTTGATTTGAGTTATTATAATCATAGTTAGTATCTTGTAAATATATAATAGTTAGTAGTTATAGTTAGATTAGTATAGTTAAGTTAGGTTTGTTTTTATTAGTTTCTAGTTTCCTCTAATTTAGTTTGATTTCTTTTTATTTAGTTAGTTAGTTTATTTTAGTTTGTTTTATTAGTTTTTAGTTTCCTTAGTTTAGATTATTTAGCTCAGATCATTTTCTCTTTGGTTTCCTTACGAGACCTTAGAGCGGCCAACGGAGCCGTTAAACTCGTCAGGGTGGTCCATACCAAACGGCTTGGGTTATTTAGACAACCCCAAACCGGTTCCACTCTCCCAGTTGACGGATGGACTATTTCGCCCGTCAACAAATGGCGCTAGAAGGAGGGCCTAAGATTAATTAATGGCACGAGGTGGTCACAAGACTCCTCCCCCACCTAATCGCACACCCATAGTGACTAGAAGCCATTCACAAGATAATATCCCCCCTCAAACAACAACCACTTCAACCGAAGATCCTC
>JASDQU010100260.1:245504-259882 GCA_032191745.1 Picea mariana | reverse complement strand
AAGTCCAAAGAAGGAGCTGGCGCGGGCTGCATCATCATTGATCCGGAAGGTAATAAAACATTATTAGCTTGTAGATTAGAATTTGAATGTACTAACAATGTTGCAGAATATGAGGCTTTGTTACAAGGTCTCAGAAAAGCCTTAGACATGCACATTCAAAATCTAATTGTATTCGGCGACTCTGAGATAGTGGTCAGACAGGTGAGAAATTCTATACATTGTCTTACCCCGCATCTCAAGTGTTACCAATCTGAGGTATGGAGTTTAATAAACAAATTTTCTGCTTTCAATATAAATTCCATTCCTAGATCAAGTAATGTTGAAGCAGATCTACTTGCTAATGTTGCCTCTAAACTTCTTCCTGCAAATGGTTTATCCCCAAATGCATTCTTCGTGGAGCTATTGTTTCGACCATCTATTCCTGACAATATCACGAACTGGAGGGTATTTGACGATGATCATCATATCATCAACTTTCTGCATATGGAAGAAACCTTCCAAGGAGCTGTGATAGATGAACAAACGCATGATGATAATTTACATGACTTTACGGTAATACCTAATCCGAAATCTCCTGAAGCTCTATCGGATATGGTAAACTCCTTACCCAAATCTGTTGCTAGATTAGAAAAGTTCTATGATTTTGAAGATAAATTCAAAAAAATGGTCAATTGCAAAACTAATAGTTCCTCACTAACTTACAAAAAATTCAATCTGGGAACTAGTGAAAATCCTCAGTATATCAATCTCGGCTTGGGATGTAGTAAACAAGAAAAAAATGCTTTCATCAAATTATTTAAAGATTTTAAGGATGTATTTGCCTGGACTTGTGAAGATCTCAAGACATTCGATCCTAATATTATACAGCATGTCATCCCAATGAAGCCCCAAACCTTGCCTTTCCAACAAAAACTGAGGAAAATGCATCCAAAGTTAGAACCGAACGTACAAAAAGAATTGAATAAACTCCTTAGTGATAAAATATTTTTTCCTGTTAGACATACTCAATGGGTATCCAACCTCATCCCAGTGCGGAAGAAAAACGGGGAAATTCGACTTTGTGTCGATTTCCGGAATCTCAACAAAGCGTCTGATAAAGATAATTATCCCATCCCTCCCATGGAATAGATACTACAACAAGTATCTGGTTCCGAGAGGCTATCCTTGCTAGATGGTTTCTATGGATACAATCAAGTTTTAATGTCTCCGCCAGACCAGTTGAAAACTACCTTCCGTACCCCGTGGGGCACTTATGCTTATCACAAAATGCCCTTTGGATTGATTAATGCCGGTGCTATCTTTCAGAGAGAAATGGATATTGCTTTTAGAGGCTTGATCAATCACTCCGTAGTAGTCTACCTAGATGATGTGACCGTTTATTCCAAAAACAAAAACGATCATCTAGCTCACCTACGAGTTGTTCTGCTACGATGTCGTAAATACGGCATCTCCTTGAATCCTAAGAAGTCCATTTTCGCAGTAGAACAGGGTAAACTACTAGGTTTCATTGTGTCTAGTGATGGAATGATTATTGACCCTGAGAGGACCCAGGTCATTTCCAAACTTCCCACACCGATATCCAAGAAATCCATGCAGTCCTTCCTAGGCTAGATCAATTTCGTGAGAAGATTTGTCCCCAGTTTCTACGAAATGGTCAGACCTCTCCAAGACCTGATAAAGAAGGAAACCCAATATCACTGGGGACCTACTGAAAACCAAGATTTCAATGATATTAAGAAGGCCATAATCGATGCTCCGTCTCTCATGAGCCCTGATTTCTCTCAATACTTCACACTTTATACTTTTGCCTCCGATCGTTCCTATGTCGCAGTCCTTACTCAAAAGAACTCTGAGAACAACGAAGTGCCCATCGCCTTTATGAGCTCTGCTTTCAAAGGTGCTGAACTTGACTACCCAGCGGTTGATCGGCAAGCCTACGCTGTCTTCAAGGTAGTCAAGCATTTCCGATCTTATCTTTTGAAGTCAAGGACGAAGATCGTTGTCCCCTACCCTGCCGTTAGGAACTTGTTAGTGCAAAAAGAGTTAGGAGAGAAAAGATCCAACTGGGTCACCTCTTTGCAAGAGTTTGACTTAGATATCACCCCAGCGCAAATCGTGAGAGGCCAAGGGTTATGTAAATTGGTAGTTGATTCAGAAACTAAACAAAAAGAAGATAGTAATACATCAGATCTAGAACAACACGATCAAAATCTGATTGGTTGCACACAAAACTTCGTGAGCCCCTGGTATGATGATATTAGACACTATCTTCAACATGGATCAGCACCCCGTCATCTTGACCCTTCCAAGAGAAGAGATTTGAGACTAAAGTCCGCCTCCTTTCATCTAGTTAATGGTATACTATTTCATCAAAATTTTGATGGCATACTGATGTGTTGTCTTGAAAAGGACGAAGAAGAAAAAGTTTTTCTCGAGTTGCATGCAGGTGAAGCTGGTGGTCACTTCGGTGGCGATACCACTGTGTATAAAGTCCTAAGAGATGGTTACTACTGGCCAACACTCTTTAGAGACGCCCATGCCTTATGTCGAAAATGTATCATTTGTCAAAAAGCATCAGGGCGTTTGCAAAAACCAGCCTTCCCTTTGCAACTAGTCACAGTCGATTCTCCTTTCCAGCAATGGGGCCTTGATATCATTGGTCCTATTAACCCTCCATCCTCACAACAACACAAGTATATTGTAACAACCACTGATTACTTTACTTGATGGTCTGAAGCCGCTGCACTAAAAATGGTTAATACAAGTCAGGTAATTGCTTTTCTGAACTCGCATATCATTACTCGTTTTAGCATACCTGATTGTTTAGTCTTTGATAACGCTTCATACTTTTCTTCTCTTGAGATGAGTAACTTTGCCTTAGAAAAAGGAATTAAGCTAAAGTACTCCGCTAGTTATTACCCTTAGGGCAACGGCTTAGCAGAGTCAACCAACAATAACTTGATCAAGATTATCAAGAGAACCGTGGCTGAAAATCACAAGAACTGGCATAACACACTACTTAATGCACTGTGGGCTGATAGGGTAACACCCAAATCCGCTATAGGTAACTCTCCCTTTTTCCTTGTTTATGGCAGAGAGGCCATTTTACCTCCTCATGTTCTTCTTCCGTCACTACAATTGTCACAAAAGGTCCAAGAAGAAGAATGCCCTCCTTTAGAAAGCCGTATCAACGCTTTGATGAAGTTGGAAAAAGTAAGAACTCAAGCCAAGCATAAGCTAAACCAACATCAACAACTGATTAAAAGCTGTTTTGATTCTAGTTCTGCTTCTGATAGAAATTTTGAAGTAGGCGATCTCATTCTAAAGTGGGACAAACCGCATGAAGGAAAGGGTGAACACACGAAATTTCAAAATTTGTGGCTTGGGCCATTTCTGGTTGCTGAAAAGCTGGGTCCTAGTTCCTTTCATTTGCAGAATCTTGAAGGGAAGCTTGACACCTATCCGGTGAATGGCTAAGCCCTGAAAAGATACTTTGCCTGATTTTTACCTTTGTATATTATGTAAATATTTCCTTTTTTGTTTTTGTTTTTATTTTTTGGTTTTGATTTGATTGATCAGTGTGGTGTGTTTTTATGAGTTTTCTAAAACGTATGCATGCTTATACACTAAACCATTCAGACAAGAACATTGAAAAATCTCTTCGCTAAAACAACTTTTGAAAGATTGTACATGCATCTATGATATATATTTCTGAGAATGATATTGAAAAATGTGGTTTGAAGGAAGTTTACTGATTTCAATATTTAAGTGAAGTTCGTCGTGATTATCTTTATCTTTTTACGTTGTCCCCTTTCCGTAAAGGAATGAATCAAAATGGATGTCTCCCTGTCAAAGTAAGTTGTTTTAAAAATAAAACATTTCTGGAGATGAATAAGGACAGTGTTTAAAAAATTCTGATGAGGTCTGAGAATATAAAAAAAATATCAAAATTTTCAGCGTCACCCCGCTCAGCCATCTACAAAAGAAAAACAAAATAAAAATATCAATAAGAGTTGTGGGAAGTGTTTGTAAACCCACCAAGATACTGAACAGTTCGGCTGGCAGCGGGGCCATGCAAGCATGACGCTAAGACAACTTCGTCGGGGTACTGAACAGGCCTGCTGGCAGCGAAGCAATGCCGGGTAAATGAAAATCTAAAAAATTACATGAAACCTATTTTAAAAGTCCTTATTCTAATCTAGAGCTTCTTGACAGGATAAAGACGTCCGAGTGGGTTAAATGGAAACCCTGTCGAGGCTATGAACGCCTGCTAGCAGCAGTGGCTATGCCAACAGTATTGAAGATTCTATCAAAAAAATCATGACTTACTGATCCTCAAGAGTATTATTGGTTTGCATCTTTTAAAAATTCGCTGGAAAAGATAGTTGATGATGATGTAGTACGATTTTCTGGTTGTTGTCTTAAGTCAAATTCTTATTTGCTGTCCTGATCTGAATTCTTTGTTTTTACAGAGATAACTGCTTCGCCCAGTGTGTCGCCATTGTTGGCAGCCAACCCAATTTTTTTGATTGCTCTCAAAAGCTTCCTACACCCCTTGTGGTACTATGACAAATCATTGTCGCATTGTACTTCTAGACATTCATCTCATTCTGTGACAATTACAATTTGATTTCGATTCAGTTTTCACAACTGCAAGTGTGAAAACACCTCTTTCGTTGCCTGGATTGTTGTGATTTTTTTTGGTTGATTTGCTGAAAGACACTTGACCACTATTTTATTACATGACTTCTAAAAGGGTCTCTCGAACTTATGTCTTGTTTACACATTTAGATATGATTTGATTCCTAAACCTTTGGGCATAAAAGTTATTGGTTTTGTTCTGATCTTATGAAAATCGTAATAGATTTGGTCTTATTTCTTTTTATTATTGCTTTCACTCATTCATTATATGAAAAGCTTTGGATCATAATGTTCTCAAAAGATTGGAATGCAAACATTTCAATATGCACCGAATACATTGGCAAGTTATAAGGTATAATGACAATGGTTTGAAGGTGCATGGGTTAATCATATTTGACTTTACAAATCGATCCTTGGTATATTGTTTGGGAAGCGGATAATACATTGAATGTTCCATAGTCCCGAGCTATGTGTTAGCAGTAAACCTCGTGGTTAAGTGATTGATTGAACGATGGAATTGGCACGATGGATCGATAGTTAATGTTGGGTACTGTGTTTGATTAAACTTAACACTTGGCACATTATTATCGCATGAGGTGTTGATCCTGACTCGGATGAATGGAACGTAGAGGTGATGATCCACCTGTTCGCTGATTGATACGTTGTTTTAAATGATTATGGTTTTAACAGCTCTGTACAGGTCATTAATGAAATGCGTGGCGATGGTAATCCCACCACCTTCGCACGCATGGAGTTGTTTCCAGTCTCGTCGAGCATTCAAGCTATTGAAACCCTATCATTTTCACTCTGTGCATTGTTCATTCGGTGTGAACCCTACCATGTACAGAGGTTATGGCTCCTGTTGTAAGGGCCGAACCTAACGGATGCCAAGCACTGTTAACATTCGATGGTGCATATAGCGAACTTGAAGAGTTCAGGTGGCTTCCGTTTATAAGGAAGTTCGATGGTTTTAATATCTCTGTTGCTCGGCAATTCGCACTGTCATTTCATGGCTACCGAGCCAAAGTTGGAGATCTCCAGCTTGAGATCACCGAAAAATCTCTCAACCTGGCAACTAGCCTGCCTGTCAAGGGACAAAAATGGTCCAAAATTTACAAGGTAAATGATGTCCCATGGACATTATTATTTCGGTCTCGGACAGTGAATTCGTGCAACAGAGGTTTACCCGTGAAAATGATGAAACCCCGCTGGTATGATCTCTTGATGATTGTCAAACAATTCRTTACTTGTGAAGGCAGGTATGGTTTTRTTTTCCTGTTTCATCTACGTTTGTTAATGGTGTTTATGGGTTTTGAGCTTAGCATGCCGCACTATTTGCACCGAATTTTATTTAAAATGGCTAAGAAGTACAAGCGAAGTCAGGCTGACACTAGCCTCTTCCATGTTGGGTTGATTAAAATGCTTGTTGTTTATGAATTGGGGTTACAACGAGATTCCTGGCACAATTTTCTCAACCGTAATGGTTTTGAGGAATCAAATCCTCTACAGGTCGATAAGCCTATGGTATCCGAGAGTAAGTCTACCCCTGTACCCTACAGTGTTTTATTACCCGAACCTAAACCCGACTCACCTGTGAATTCGCCTATGGCTGTGACTAAAGTAGCTAAGCCCATAACCACAAAGGCTAGGGTGAAGACTGCTGCTAGAAACAAGAAAAAGGCAAGAATGATCTCTCGCATGGAGAGAAATAAATCTAAGCCTCTTGCCAAAACAGAGCCTATCACGGTAAGTGAGGATTTTGATTCGAGCATTGAGCGTTTTCTCGCCGAAGAAGGCTTCTGTGGTGACGAAACTCCTCACGATTTCGTTGAGAACTTGCCTCCTTGTCTGCAAGGTAACCCTGACTTTCCGGGTATTAAGCCACATTATGAAACCCTTGGGGAATCATCAAACCCCCCTCCTGCTCAAAAGGTTGCTTCACCTTGCAACCAGTGTGGACTGTGGTTAGAGAGATACTATTTGGACGTCCCAAAATTGCAATCCAAAATTCACAATTTGGAGAACCAAGTGGCTAGGCTCACTGATCAGAATGAAAAGGTGCAGCCTAACGATAAAAATCAACGAACTGCTGGATCAATCTTGTTCAAAAATTTCGAGTCTGCCACCGCGATTGTCAATTCGAAATTGACATAGCTTCAGCAACTGTAATGGTATAATTTTCCCTCTTTTATACAGTGTCATCATAAGCTCTGTTTGTATGGTTGATTTGCTCTGTCATGCATGAGTTTTGATTATCGATTTCTGGATTGGTTGTGATTAGATTTAGTGTGATTGACCATAATCTAATTTGAGTATGTTGTTATTTGATATCTTTTCTATTCTTGAAATACAAACGATATTCTTGTTCAATTTGGTTATATCTTGCATATTGGTCAACCATATTAATTGTAATTTCTATGTTGAGACCAATTCGAATATCATTTGTTTCGAAATCAAATTTCGAATGGATAATAGCTGTTACGATATGAGTTGTATTCTGATGATAACAATTATGTTTATTCGATTACATGAATGGATTGATTGTATCAAATCTTTCGATTGGTGTCTGTAATTAAACGTCTTGTTTGATGACTCTGTCAAAACTTTGTTTATTGATTATGGAGTGATCTAACAATAAGACTGTTGAGTCGATATTTGTGGAGTTATTCTGATTACATTGGAAGCAATTCATACATCGTGTTTTAATGGAATGATATCAATCTGCTATTGTGATTTTAATTAGTCAATTACAGTTACGAATTTATTGTTTGGAACACAATGAATGAGAACTATGGTTGGATTCTATGGATACAGTGAGGCGTGAAATCATAAATGCTTTCTATATTGGCAGTGATATGAATCTTATGCTTATCGATAATGTTAGTTTGTATTTCATGCGATTTGGTTTGTCATTCATTTCATTTATGGACAGTCTTGTTAAAATATGATGCGATTTTGATGCCAATTGGGAAAACAGAGTATCTCTACTCTGTCCCAATTGTATGTTGTTTGATTTGATTGGATTTAATCATTAGTGATTTATTGATTATTATTAGATGATTGGATTCGATTTGATTTTATATCTGGTCATGTTTACTATCTTAGACCAGCTACAGAATCAAACGACTCTGTAGCTAAGTCTGTAAAAAAAATTCTTATTTGTTTTTGAAGTAAAACATCCTCCTAACTTGTTTTTATGTTCTATTGTAGGGCAATTCGAATTTGCAATGCATATCATGGGCAGTTAGGGGATGATCTACAGATTTTACTTGCATTTTAGTTACTTAGTTTAAGGCATTTTGGGATGATTCCCAGATTTTGTAAAACTGTTTACTATTATTCACAAGGATGTTTTACCTTGTGAAAAACCTATTTAAACCTATTGATTTTGTAATAATGAACAATTCTCAGTTGGGGAGAACAAGGATATGTGATCTTGATTCAAACTGGAGTAGAATTGATGCATTGTTACAGCTTTTTCTTTTCAATATATCGACACTTTGTTCCAAGTTTTGTATATCATTTTGTGTCTGGTTTAGTATTACTTTGCTATCTAAATCAAATTCAAGTGATATAATTTCTTATTATTATGCATTCCTTGTTGCTTCCAATTTGATAAAAAAACATAACAGTTAACGATCCAGTTTATGAATGATAGCTTTGTCTTCTTTATGAATTGAATTATCATATATGAATTTGCTGCATAATAGGTTTCCCTTTTGCACAAGTTTATAATCCAAAAACTGTTATGATTTCTTTTATGTCTTGTTTGTCCTGTAACTTACTTCAGGAAGCATCACAACTGATCCTCTGTGAGAAGCTTAAGGGCTAAATGGTGTGAATTTCTTCCTCCAACCAGTTTAAGAAGCCATCATACACAGGGCAGACTTGGAGCGTTTCCAGGTTAATTAGTTAGATGTTTATTGCTTTGATTAATTAGTAATTTAGTTAGATTTAGATTAGATCGCTTAATTTTAGTTAGCTTTCTTTTCGTTTCATAAATACAAAAAAGACAAAAATAGATTCTTGGTTGTCTTAGGGCAGCGAACACATGAATTTTGCAGGTTTTAATTAAATCTGTAATTTGTCCATATTGTATATTTGTGCATAAAGAATGATCATAGCTGACAATTAAGTAGTTGATTTGAGTTATTATAATCAGAGTTAGTATCCTGTAAATATATAATAGTTAGTAGTTTATAGTTAGATTAGTATAGTTAAGTTAAGTTTGTTTTTATTAGTTTCTAGTTTCCTCTAATTTAGTTTGATTTCTTTTTATTTAGTTAGTTAGTTTATTTTAGTTTGTTTTATTAGTTTTTAGTTTCCTTAGTTTAGATTATTTAGCTCAGATCATTTTCTCTTTGGTTTCCTTACGAGACCTTAGAGAGGCCAACGAAGTCGTTAAACTCATCAGGGTGGTCCATACCAAACGGCTTGGGTTATTTAGACAACCCCGGACCGGTTCCACTCTCCCAGTTGACGGATGGACTGTTTCGCCCGTCAACAGGGCGTTGGAGCTTCCCTTAGGTTGTAGCCTGAAAATATAGTGTGTCAGAGCCTCCTTCCAATTGCAGTTGGAGAACAAAGGAAGTTGAGGCTTCCAATGAATGTAGTTCTTAAAGACATATAAGAAAAAACATTATGTGGTTTTCTCCCACATTGGATTTCCACATAAAAATATTGGTGTATTGTGCATGTGTGTGATTTTTAATTGTTTACGGTTTATTTACTATGCACTTATTGGATGATAATGTTACATTGATCATAAAGATAAATAACACTTACATATTGTAGTAAAAAGGATTAAATTTCTTTATTATTGATTCACCCCCTCTCAGTAATCCAACATAATTGGCCATTATAGATACACATAATAAAATGACACATCCACAATATAAATTTTGAAACAAAGTTGGTGATGTTATCAATATTCATTGCATCAACCTGATTATCTTCCTTGTTTGGAATTATAACATTATTGTTCTCAAAAATATGTTTTGATCTTGAATCATGTCTCAGTATGAACCATCGATCCCCATCCAACATATCTGTGTAAAAAGACACTTAGTTGCAATGTTTTGGGAAAACATAAGGCTCTTTAGTTTCAACCCACATTTTTTTAGAGTTAATACATATTGGCCCACTCTTAGTAATTTGTTAAGGTTAAAAGAATAGTAAATTAAATTCATTTTATATCAATATTTAAAAATATAAAAAATATTAATAAACTCACTAAATAAAATAAACAAAAGTCCATGTGTAGATTTTATAGGGTTCTACAACCACCCCTTGATAAAAAAATGTTGAATTAAGCAATACATTTATATTAGTTCCATTGAAAATCAAAAAATAAAAAATTCAATCATTTTTTTCTTACACCCCAAGGGGATGTCTAAAGGTAGATTCAATGAAAGACATTTTTTATGAGTGATTGGTGGTCTATGAAATTTATATTTTATTAACAACTCATCACCATGAGACGAACTACATATTGCATACACACCAAAAAATATGGATGTCTTCTTTTTCATAAAGAACTCTTTGTCATTGGAGTGTTCCTCAAAGGAACAATTTGCACTAAATAATGACTTACAACTATTCATGAACCCTTTAATGTTCCCATGAGTTTTTGGAGGACTATCGATATATAACATGGTTTCCATGTTAAAGTTTTCATAAGAATAACCATTCATGCACATACTATACATGGAAATGCTATGTTTGTATTTAACAATATTCAAGTAATCAAACCGACTATAAAGAGGACCATAATATGGAATAATGCTACTAATTGTTTTGGAGGAATGGATATGTGTTAAAGGATAAACAACTCAATATTGCAACATCTATTTTAAACTTGACAATCATATAACTATTATCACAAAAAAAAAATTGGTTCCAACATTGCGCACAAGCATGGAAGACGGTCAAGCACCATACAAAACTCAGTTGTAAAAATTTTGGTATTTATTTGTAGATGGATAAGAAGAGGGAATTTATTTCTACCTTCCAACAACTGAACAAACTTTGACGTGTACTTGGACATTTGTTCTCTTAGCTCATACAACTTTTTGGATCTCCTAGTAGAGATGTTTTGGGTAGTAATGATATCATACTTTAGCACACTAAAACTCTTTGTTGACTCAACAAAAGGAGACTGGTTGGTGAATTTAGAACAAAACTTAGTTGATCTAGCTTCCAACTTTTCAAAAAATGATCAAATGGAAGTGTTCCTACATGTATTTTTTGTATCACATATTGGATTCTTGACTGCAGTGCGAGGTATTAGGCCATCAAGTTTGGGTATTCAGTCACTAATATAATGGGACATTGTGACATGTCGCAGGTTCTTCTTCAACCCTTTAAATTTTGAACAACCACATACTACCAGTGTGTCATAAAAGAAATCAAATTCATTATGTAATATCGTTGACCTTTGCTGCAGGTTGTTGGAAGATGGCATCTTATAATTGGAAGGGTAAAGAAGTTGTTCATTTTCAATAAACATGTGTATGAGGTATATTTCTCTTGATAAGATCTTGTGAAATTTTTGGACTAGTGAAATATCTTATGCATCCGAACTCAATCCATAATCATGATCCTACAAAATTCAATGAACACTTATTCAAGTGAACGTGCATAAATGACATAAATTCAATTAGATAAATGAACTATAAATAAAATCTAGACTTACTTCAAATGATGGTGGAGAAGATGCCAGACTTGCAACGACATGGAATGATATGGAATCTAAAGAATTTCCCATTTGATATTATAACATTTTTCCCTACATTTGAGCCAAAACCATGATCAATACATGAATGAACTCTTAAAAGAAACTTTCGGAAGCATAGAACAATTTAACTTCAAAAAACATTTTGAATGGATTTTAAAAGTCATCGATGATCTTAATTAGTTATAGATTCATAGTTGTGTCTATATATAATCGGTGAGACAAATTATGAAAAGCACATAAGCGTCACTTCTATTATTGTCTTCACAAAGAAAATTCTTTGCAAAATTTAACTATGGAGGTCTTCATATCTATTATGTCAAAACAACTGACACCATTGTGTTTGTAGGTTGATAGTGCACTGAGGCACCTAAAATTGTGTGGCACACTAATTTTATAACAAAAAAAACAAACTAAAATCATAAATATATATTTTTTCATCGATGTTTCTATATGTACAAAGTGCACTGGTGCTTTAAAAAGCACTAGTGCTCTTTAAATCGCACAGGTACGCTACATTGTATAGCACACTAAAAATGTATATTACAAAAAAATAACACTCAAGTTTATCATCAATGCACCAAAATATAAAGAGAAAAAACAAGCGGGAATTTCACTTTTTGAAATGTATGTTTTTATAAATAAAAACACTATTCATTATTTCATTCATTTGGAAAAATTAAGAGGGAAGATTTGTGAAAGAGATATTTTCCAATGAAGACTTTGGAGTGGGTTGATTTTTTTTTAAATCCAATTTTGGAAGGGATCATTGTAGGCCACATACAAATCTACAGAGGATAAATTCCAAGTATGTTATTTATGTTATGAGGAAAATCTCTCTATGGCTGGGGTAAACCACAACAAATGGAAATGAATGCAAAAATCAACTCTCTTATCAAATATGCTATATAAAAAAATATGCTAGAAAGACAAGATAAAAGGCCTACCTCGTCCAGACGCTTGATGAAGTCCATCGTTGAGCACTTGACCCAAATCAATATACCTGCAACTAGTCCTCAAGAACCAAGCAAAGAAAGCATGTGGTGATATTATATGATTTTATCGCATTCAATAGCATAATCCATTAATAAACATGACAAATACGCCCATGGAATAATAATTCAAATATTTGCAAGATATCAATTGGACAGAAAAATAGTATTTATATTAATATATGATCATCATAAGTGAAAATGTTACAGACTTCCGTGTCGGTACGGTTCAGAGCTGAGAAACTAAGTTCCTTCCAGCTGGGCCTCCACCACTTCAATCCTCCACCAAAGGCAAGCTCATAAAAGAGAAACAATAAGGTTCTCAATCAATAAGGGAAGATCTTGGGGGATCAACACTGTGTTCAGACTTAAAGGACAAAGGGATGTAGACTCAATATGAATTAAATAATTCCTCCGTAGTAACTTTGCTCTCAAAGTTGAATTATTTCTCTTCTTTCCATAGCTCAGAATTGTTCCATTTATAGCCTTCAAAATGGAACTGAAGGGCCGATTCATAACGTTTCCAGTATATAGAAGGACAAGAATCATAAAACTCATGTCCTGACATGGAAACCCAACATTAATTTTCATTTTCTGGCACAAATTCCGATGTATGTAGGTTGTAGTGGAGCAGCCTGCGTATACGCATGATGTATAGTAGGAAAGATGCGTACATGTGGAAAAATATGTATTTTTATCTTTGGATTTTACAAACAGAGATGATAAGTCAGCATAGGGAAACGAAAAAAGGCCTTATGTGCAATATTTCATAGGGTGAGGAAAATATTGCTATAAAAAATTCATTCTATTGATCATCTCAATCTTTCCCTATTTGATTCAAATTATTTTCAATCCATTCACAAACCAAAAAATTCAAGGGTTTCATAATTACCTTCAGTATTGGAATCGCTAGCTTTCTTGTTATTCTTCTTGGTTCCCCTCTTTATATTTCACAAGGGGTTTTCTTTCTTTTAAGATACATATTTTTATAGGGTTTTTTCACTTTCATATGGGGTGTTTAGTATCCATTTCAATGGTACAACTCATTGCATTGGATCCCAAACCATGTCACTGTCAGTTTTTCAGTTTTTCAACAAAAGGAATGTTCAGATATTCTTGAGTGTTGGTGTATCTATTCTTTTTTTTTCAGTCAGACAGGTTTCCATGTGCTTTTCAGAAATTGTATCAGGAAGGAAACCCATAGTCAATGACTTCATGGACCTCACTAGTGAGGAAAAATTCAACTGAATTCAGCTTCAAGGATTTCGTTGACCATTTTATCACCCAGTGGTTTGCATGTTGAGCAGTAGTACAGAGCCAAGGATCAATGAAGAAGTTCAAAGAATCCTTCACCTCTCTGATCTAGCCAAAACAGGAGATTGATATCTATATCAAAACCACACTGAAATAAGAGTGTATGGATGTGAGTTGCTACCATACATACTACCAAAATATCTCCCTGTAAGGATCTTTGCACTGGAATACATCTTGTAGAAGGTGAACTCTGATGATATCCATTTTGTTTCATTCAAGAAGAAACAACAACTCAGAATCAAGACTCAAATTGGCCCTTTCATATGAAACAACAAAGTTGCAGGAGAAGTGATCCAGGTGGATATCGGTGGCCACCCACCTTTTCCGACTGGCTCAAAACAGTTTTCTGGCAATTTTGGCAATTTACTATTTTTAGCAGGTTTTAACTTTCGGGGCCATTTTGAGGGTCTAAATGAAGGTTTTTTGAGATCGAGGTTCTCAATCATAGTCAAAGGAATAATTGAGACCCAAAATGAATCTCCTCGACGATACCTTCCCAACAAGCTATCACACGCCTAAAACAGAGATCGTATGCAAAAGTTACGACCCCGGGAAGTTGATGTACTAACTTACCCAAACGGGGCCCACATGACTTTTGGCGCTTCATCTCCTAGGGTTAGGTTTTTGGATGTATATGACTTTTGGCATTCTCATCTATTGTAAAAAGGCCTCTAGAGCCTCATTGTAATCATCTTCTC
>JASDQU010100260.1:219580-232566 GCA_032191745.1 Picea mariana | reverse complement strand
CAGTACATTTTGGTCTAGCCTTTGGTCGATGTTGGACACCAAGCTCACCAAGTCCACAGCTTTCCATCTGCAAACTGATGGCCAGACAGAGGTCGTCAACCGGATGATTGTACACATTCTGCGCATGTACAATTCAAAGCATCCACGCACATGGGATGAGAGCCTCCCCTATGTACAACACAGCTACAACCGAGCTCTCCATAGCTCAACCAGCCATAGCCCCTTTTAAGTGGGCTTGGGATTCCAGCCACTGTGTCCCATTGACATAGCCATGCCATTTGTGGCTACTCAGGAAGATTAAGCTCATGTCCAGTCTGAAGCGGATAAGGCAAACAACTTCATTGAGCACATTCAACACATCCGCCAATAGGTTCATGACATNGGGATGAGAGCCTCCCCTATGTACAACACAGCTACAACCGAGCTCTCCATAGCTCAACTAGCCACATCCCCTTTCAAGTGGGCTTGGGATTCCAGCCACTCTATCCCATTGACATAGCCATGCCATTTGTGGCTACTCAAGAAGATTCAGCTCATGTCCAGTCTGAGGCAGATAAGGCAAACAAATTCATTGAGCACATTCAACACATCCGCCAATAGGTTCATGACATCTTGGACAGAGCCAATGCTAAGTACAAGCAACGACATGATCAACATCGGGTGCCACACAACATCCAAGTGGGCGACAAAGTGTGGCTGCATTTGCAAAAGGAGCACCTCGCTGGACCCCACTGCAATCTTCGTCCACTTCAATATGGGTCGTACACCATCACCAAGGCTATAGGGGAAAATGCCTTTGAGCTCAGCATTCCACCATTCCTTGGTCTGCACCCAGTGTTCAATGTGGACCACCTTCGGCCCTACTTTCCACCTCTACTAGACACATCCGACATGGCAGAACAACTCACACCAACAGAGTTAAATCCAGACTGCATGGAACAAGCCAGAACTGATCAGATCATGGATACACATATCAAGCACACCCGAAAACAAAGGATACTGCTATATCGAGTTGTCAAAGCAGGCCAACTCCTTCACCAAGGAAAATGGCTCACCAGGGACCAAGTTCAGCAGAAGTTTCCTCATCTCATGGAGGAACTCAACCCAATGGGGACCATTGCTTCCTAAGGAGGGAGGATTGATCTAGGTGGATATCGGTGGCCACCCACCTTTTCTGACTGGCTCAAAACAGTTTTCTGGCAATATTGGCAATTTACTATTTTTAGCAGGTTTTAACTTTCGAGGCCATTTTGAGGGCCTAAATGAAGGTTTTTTGAGATCGAGTTTCTCAATCATAGTCGAAGGCATGATTGAGACCCAAAATGAATCTCCTCGACGATACCTTCCCAACAAGCTATCACACGCCTAAAATGGAGATCGTATGCAAAAGTTACGACCCCGGGAAGTTGATGTACTAACTTACCCAAACGAGGCCCACATGACTTTTGGCGCTTCATCTCCTAGGGTTAGGTTTTTGGATGTATATGACTTTTGGAATTCTCATCTATTGTAAAAAGGCCTCTAGAGCCTCATTGTAATCATCTTCTCACGGATGCGAGTAGCAGCCACATCTCTTCTTAGAGATAAGCTACCAGCGCCTTAGCTAGTTTATTTACATTCTGTTTATAAGCATATTTCAGTCATTTGTTATTAATGAAATGAAGTCTTATTTCCGCTGCATCTATGCATTTATGTGTATTTCTGTATTTCATTTTGTTCCTACATAAATCCGGATCAAGAAGAGGCATACAACCTCCTAAAATAGATGAGTTTCACATGGAAATATGACGCATTTGTTGTCATCTCAGAGCTCAGAGTCAAACAAAGGAGCACTACTTATTATCACATATAGAAGCCAGAGGTGGAAAAGTATATGAACCAAACAGATTCTCAAGAGAACACATTGATGGAAACAAAGGAAACACCTCCCCCTGTCATTTCTTCACATACCAACACACCTCAAATACAAACATAAAAGAGAACAAGGAAAGAGTTTTCCCTTCCACTCACAGAGGTGTCAGCTGAAGACTTCCAAGTCTACATAAAAAGGGCCAAAACCAATCACACAATAGACCTTCTCAAAGAAGGAGAAATGAAATCCACCATAGTCATGGAGGGACCACATTCCTCAACCTTTTCAGACAGTAAATTCATAGTGTCCACATCTTCATATCAAAAAAAAAAAGACACTACTATGTCAGCTGAATCATCTCATCAGAAAACAAGGTAAAATATCTTTGACAAGTACAAATAGATCAAACAATGCAATGAAATCTTAAACAACAACACATATTCTTAGTTCTGGAAGAAGACCTCCACTGCTCAACATAAATGGTTGTCATCATTTGACATAGAGAAAGGAAGAATGCAAATGGAATTCCTACAAGCACAAGATCCTCATACCAATAGAGATTTTCACTACAAGAATATTTTCTTCGAGTTTGATGTGAAGGAGGTCCATCGAGTGGATCAAATGGACATGCACAAGAAAACAGGGGAGATGATATTCTCCACCTTGACAAACACCTCATTGACTGCTTCAAAATCACAGGTGTCTCTGAATAACATCTAGTCCCAAATGACATTGTAGAAAATCTCTTCTTTGGCCAAGGACAACAAGATAAAATCACTAGAATAATTGGTACTGAAGATTGGGTATGACCCATCAAATTTCAAAGAATCTAAGGAATTATTGAAGAAGAATAATATTGATATAGGATCCTTGAGAAAGCAATTGAAGCTTCTAGCTACTGAAGATTCACAAGTAAAAGAGGTGGTTGAAACTGAAGGCCACAAAGAATAAATGTTGAAGCTTATCATGGAACAAAGTGAACAGATAAGAGAGATGGAGGAAAAAATGGATAAATTGATAAATGGCAAAGAACAGAGTGTACATATGGCCATTACCCCACTGGAGGCAGTCCCTCTGACATGAATTAGAATAGCAGAAGAAACTACATCAGTAGAGATTCCATCAGCCACCCCAGTACAAGTCTTAGATGCATCTGAGAAACTTGTGAAGTATATGGAAGACATGTCCCTCTAAGGGGAGGAGATCAAAAAAATGAAAGAAGAAGTAAAACACCTCCAATATCTGAAGTCTATGTTCCAGCTAGTCACCATGAAAAAATGCATAAATCTCAAAGGCTTAGTCAACAACTACAACAACTACAGAAAGAGTCTTTCATGGAACAGACCTTAGCCCAAGCTAAGGAAAACATCTGGGTGGATATCAACAAGTCTATGGAAGAAATATGGCCATCCATATAGATCATATTTGAACAAGATGAATTGGTACAGAAGGTCAAAGAAGAAATTAGGAAAATAAGAGAAGAACTAGGAGAAAGAACTATAGAGGCCACTGAACTCATCAGATTCCTAAACTCCAAAAACAAACAGGAGTTAGAAGAAATGGATCTTGAAGATAGAACAGAGACCATCCTTGAGATCAAGAAGGTTCTGACTAAGAAATGATTGATGTTGCAGCTATAAGAGAAAGCTCAGGTGATGAACATTGGAGTGCAAATAGTTTTCAGTAAGATTGAAGTACTACATAAGAAAGGTCTTCCTAGAATATTAGTATGCAATGACAAGATAATAACTCTGTGATATTACAAGCAGAAGATCAGTGCAGTGGAAAAGGACAGTTCCAAATTTGCAGGGATATAGGGAAGAATTACTAGTAAAAAATTCCTAGAGACATTATAGGTGGACCTAAGTATTCAACATGAGATAAAACATATATTCATCACCAAGCCTACTTTTGCTAAGTATACTGAAATGGATGTGATATATAGAAAGTTACTCGAGGTTTCCATCCCAGGTAAAAAGAGATGGGAATATCTATGTTCTTTACTTGAGTAAGATAATTTTTAGGTTCGAGTTAGCATGGAGCAGTCAACCAAGTCAAATATATGAGTCACCAACTACTTCCGCAAAATCAACACCGAGGATCCGAACAGATCAACAAAATTTCTATATTTTGTAATTCAAAATATAAATAGTTAGATATTTACTCCATAATATCCTAGTCATTTATGACAGGATCTTATGTAAATTATTGTATGCATACTTCTTCCTTCGAAGTATTGAGGGTTGATTTTTTGACTGATCCGAAATTGGATTCAGCAGACTGTCAGGGCATAAAAAATGCTCAAAAATGAAAGTGCTCGGAATCCAACGAAACCAACACCATTACGTCCGGCTCGTCTTCCTGATTCCGGTGGTATAATTTTTATCGCAAACGGAGTCCGTATGGAGAAGATATCGCATTCTGTCCGCCGAGCCAAACAGGCTAAACCCGGGGTGCCACGTGGCAGCCCGTGATTGGGCCACGTGGCACCCTTTCATCCACTCGATGAATGCCACGTGTCAAAAGCTGATTGGCCCACATCACTACCATGCATCTCTTCCATGTCACTTACCGTACGCCCAGTCAACACTGCCACGTCATCCGCCGTACGCCTAGTCAGCACTGCCATGTCATCCACCGTACGAGGCTGACGTCATCCCATGCCACGTGTCACCCTTCCAGTGGTGACACATGTCACCGCGGGATTGGTCCAACCGTACGCTGAAAATGCCAAACTTCCTGACACGTGTCACTGCCTGAGGCTGCCACGTGTCCTGTACGGACGCCGCCACATGTCATCTCCTGAGACTGCCACGTGTCACTGTACGGAATCGCCACGTCACTGTACAGACGTCGCCACGTCAGCTGTACGGACTGACACATGTCTGTACGGACTGTATGGACAGGTACAGTCAGCATCCCAAAATGTTTCCTGTTTTGACACGTGGCATTCATCGAGTGGATGAAAGGGTGCCACGTGGCCCAATCACGGGCTGCCACGTGGCACCCCGGGTTTAGCCTGTTTGGCTCGGCAGACAGAATGCGATATCTTCTCCATACGGACTCTGTTTGCAATAAAAATTATACCACCGGAATCAGGAAGACGAGCCGGACGTAATGGTGTTGGTTTCGTCGGATTCCGAGCACTTTCATTTTTGAGCATTTTTTATGCCCTGACAGTCTGCTGAATCCGATTTCGGATCATTCACCTAGGAGCAATTGTGTAATTTTTCAAAGGATCGACTAGTAATAAAACAAGCTTATTCACATGATTATTGTGTCAGATTGTTGGTGATGTCTCTCTCTCTTTGTTGAATGTTTTCTTATTCTTTGTGATCATTTATGTATTTCAAATTCTAATCATTCAAAGGAAGTCAATAGAACATAATTTATCTTGTATACTATGTCTCTACTCTTTTAATGATCTATATGTTTTCATATTAAATTGAGTAAGGGAATTCTTAACTGCTCCTTTGCTTAGTGGACTCTCATATCTTTTTTGTCTTATTCACCTCATTTAATATCAATAGATCCAACAGTTTTACTACCCTTCCCTGTGAAGAAAACCTCATAAAAAACCGAATCTGATCCTTATCTATAATATAGACCCCATATCCCAATGGAAAATTAACCATTCTTTCAGCCAACTATTACAAGCAAACAAACAAATTTAGACTATCATAACTAGCCTAACATTTAAAAACTTAAACAAATCTAAATATTACAAAGAGATCCCTCTCTGAATCTGGTAGGGATAGATCCCATCTTCAAAAGTGGTTTTGATAGTTACCTCTGTCAATTTCTTCTACCCTTCAACAACCTCTAGGAACTACAGAGTGATAACATAGTGGTGACCACACTGGGGAACTGAACAAATTTTACAACTTTATGAATTGTCTTCCCTAGATAAGAAAACTTTATTTATGAACAATCAAAGATCTAAATTTCAAGAGATAAATGTTTAGAGGTTGTTAAAATTTGTAAATAATTAATTAGGCTTATAAAATATTAATTTTTGGCTCCAAAACGAATTCAGACCAGATCTCACCTTGATCCAAAACCTGTAAACTAGTAGATAATCAAGAAACATTAATTAGAAAAAGAAGTACAACATAAATTCAAGGGAGTAGTCTTGTTCCTAGGGACACCTCTCTTCCAGAGAAGTTTTTCACAATCCAAGACATCCAATTTGATATTCCTTTTGAACATAACCTTTTCATAACCAAATCTGATAGCTTTGTGGATGAAATAGTTTTAGATCAAGCTATCCTCCAACCTAGAACACCTGAAAGACACTCTCCTAGAGTAGATCTTGATCAACAAATCCTTCAAGACTTTGAAAAATTACAAGATCTAGCATTAGACCTTGACCAAGATTTCCATAAAGCCTACATTCAACAATCTGTTGAAATTTTTTCCTTTCCATCTTTGCATATTCTATTAATCCTCAAGTAACACATCATATATCTTCCATCCCTACCTCTTCCACATCTTCCATTACTTCTCCAACAACTATACATGTTACCATCCATCCTACTACAAGAGTTCCTGCTATCCAACCTCCTCCACCAATCATGGAAGAAAGATATGCTCCCCTTGTTTTGGTTGTTCCCTTACATAATATGCCCTAGGATTATCAGACTAGGATTCCTTAGTTTGATGGAACTGGAAGCATTAATTCATAAAAACATGTTGACAAAATGAATGACTTATTTGATTTACAAGAAGTAGATGAGGCAGATATCCAAATGAGACTCTTTGCACAAAGTTTAACTAGTGATGTTAAGAAATGGTTCAAATCCTTACCAGCTGCTAGCATTAATGATATTGCTTCCTTTCACCAGTATTTTCTCAATAGATGGGAAGTAAAGAAAAATCCACTTCAAATATTATCTGAATATGAAAGTATCAAAATAAACCAAGGGGAAAGTGTACAGGATTATTGCACTCTCTTCAACAATATTTATAATGCAATTCCAACTAACATTAAACATCCTCAAGGATTGGCTTTGATTAAGTTCCCTGATGGTTTTGATGCTGAGATGTCCTGCCAATTGAGAGAGAGAAACCCTGCAACTTTGGAAGAAATGCAAAAATTTGTTGTGAGTGTAGAGGAAAATGTGTTGGCTAAGAGAGATAGACAAAGAAAATAAATGAGAGTAACTATCAAGGAAGAACCATCCACTTCCACTACGGATGCTAAAATAGACTCCTTAGTCAGAACTATGGAAAGAATGATGGAAACATTAGAAATCATTGATAGGAACCCACCTAGAAAAAATCAACCTGGTCCTCAAATCAGAAATCCTAATTTCAGAAGAAATCCTCCCTAGATCAGACAAAGAGAACAAACAGGTCCTAATAAACAGATTAGGCCACCATTCCAAGAAAAATATGTTGATGAGGGGGAAGAAACAATTGAGGAAATTGATGATGTTCACATTAATATTATGGGAATAAATGATAATGATTCTATTTTTCTTACCCAAGAAGAATAGGATCTTTTCCTCCTTTCACAGACTGAAGTTGATGAGGAAAAATCAGAACAACAAGCTTTTGAAAATGCAATAATGGAAGTTCATAGGCAATACAAATTGAGAAGTAGAAGTCCAATGATAATCCAACCAATAAAGCTTCTGACTTTAAGAAGACATCCGATACACCTTCCAAGAAAGTTCCCGAAAAGAAAAACTTAGAGGTCCCAACAAAAAGAACATTTGACTATGTACCAAAGACAACTCAAACTAATGTTCCCTCCACCAGTCATCCCAAAGATAATACACAGAAGAATGTTGTTGAGAGATCAGATATTCCTAATCAAAATAAAAATCCTACCTCATTCAGTTTGGAAAGTAAATTGGATAAACTCAAAATACCTATTCCTATGTCAGAATTAATGAAAAAGAATTCTTACAGATCACAAGTGATCAAAGCCCTAAGCATAGAACCCTAAGTGTGTACAGACACAGTGAACATTGCTGATGATCAACCAGAGTTTTTTTTTGGGCCTGAAGTTGAGGGAAAAAATGAAAGTGGTTATGTTCCTCCTTTTTACATCAGCTTAAATATTCATGACAAGACTTTGCACAATGCTATACTATATTCTGGTGTTTCTCACAACCTTATGCCTAAGGCTGTGATTGAGAAATTGGAACTTGATATCATCAGGCCTTATAAGGATTTATACTCTTTTGATTCAAGTAAAGTTAAATGCATAGGTCTAATCAAAGATTTGTGTATTACTTTGGAACAAATCCCAGCCAAAAGCATGGTAATGGACATTGTTGTTGCAGACATACCTCCAAAGTATGGCATGTTGTTGTCTCAATCATGGGGAGCCAAATTATAGGACGCCCTACAACTAGACATGTCTTATTCCACCATCCCATTATTTGGTCAGCATAGAATATTATATAGGGAAACACTGATGAAACACATGGTCAGTAGTCAAGAGAAACCACATAACTACCCCTTATACTCCGTTCATTATGATCTTGACTCTTTTATTTTATATAATGATGGAGACATGGAAAGACAAATTGCAAATTTGGAGGATGATGTTGATAACATGGAGGAAAGAAAAGCAACCCCTGAAGAAGACAAAACAGTGATAATACAATCTGATGAACCCATAGAACCTCTTTGGAGTTTAGACTTTGATGGTGTTGTTAGTAAGGAAGGATCTGGAGTTGGAGTGTGGGTTTCAAATTCAAAGGCTAGATATACATAAAGACACTCTTACAAATTGAATTTTCAGTGTACAAACAACATAGACGAGTATGAAGCATTAATGCTAGGTATAAAATTGTTAAAAAATCTTGGTGCCAAGAGAATTTCAATAAGGGGTGATTATGAACTTATCATAAAACAGATCAAAGGTGAGTACCCTACCGAAAACCCAAGATTGAGGGCCTAAAAAAATGTTGTTCTATATTTCTTGCTATGCTTTATTGAATATGATTTGCAGGCGATTCCTAGAGGCCAAAACATACTTGCATATGGTTTGGCTACCTCAGCAACCACTTGTAAGATACCATTTCATCCTAATTGTTAGTATATAGTTGAGGTAAAATGTAGACCTGTTGTCACAGACAATATCAGGTATTGGCAATGTTTTGGTAATGATGAATAGATTGATGATTTTCTGCAATCAAAAAATGAGTTTGAATGTGAAAATATTGATGTAGATAGTGATAATGAAAAAGAAGGTGTAAATAAGATAGATTTAGAAGAAATAAATGAAAAAGAAGAAAATTCAGATTTTTTGCAGATAAAGGATAATATTCTGCCTAGAGGATTAGTCCCATTGGAATAATTGTTTGAATTTGATGATGTAGCAAAGAAACAAAAAAATGAACCTACTGGAAAAGAAGTTGAGGACTGTAACATAGGAACTGAAAAGGAACCAAAAATGATTAAATTGTCCAAATCTTTACCTCCTGCTCAAAAACAAAAATGTATAGAATTGTTCAAAGAATTTATAGATATTTTTTCTTGAAGCTATGAAGATCTAAAATCTTATGATACTAGAATTATACAAAACAAAAATCCCATAAAAGAAGATCAGAATCCTTTCAAAAAAAAACATAGGAGAATCAACCCAAAGTTGATGCTTCTAATTGAAAAGGAAATGAAGAAAATGTATGATGCTAAAATCATTGTCCCATTAAGGTTTTCTAAATGGATGTCCAATTTAGTTCCTACCAGAAATAAGAGTGGAGAAATCAGACTATGTATTGATTCCAGAAGCCTCAATAAAGTTTCACTTAAGGACAACTATCCCTTTCCCAAAATGGACCATATTTTGCAGAAGGTAGTTGGATCCAGTAGAATTTATTTGTTATAGGATTTTTCAGGTTACAATCAAGTGTTAGTCCACCCTGATTATCAAGAGAAAACATCGTTTACTACACCTTCAGGCACTTTCGTGTATGTGAAAATTCCTTTTGGTTTAATGAATGTTGGGGCCACATTTCAAAGAGAAATGGATATTGCTTTTGTGGATGAACTTGGAAGATTCATTGTTATATACCTAGATGACATAACTGTTTTTTTCAAAAATAGATGAAGAGCACTTACTCCACCTTAGAAAATGTTTTGAAAAATGCAGGAGATTTAGAATCTCACTAAATCCCAAGAAAACTTTATTTGTTCTAGAGGAAGGTAAACTGTTAGGACACATCATATTTAAGGATGGAATCAAAATAGATCCTAGAATAATTGAATCCATTCAAAAAAAAAATCATCCCAAAAACATAAAACAGTTGCAGTCTTTCATAAGAAAAATAAACTTTCTAAGAATATTTATCCCTAACTTGGAAGAACTTCTAAGAAACATAACAAATATGTTGAAAAATATATACAAAAATAAAATTGACCATCGAAGCAAAAAATTCCTTTGATCAGGTGAAACATGCCTTGACACAAGCCCCTGTGCTTATTAGTCTTGATTATACAAAAGATTTCCTCCTATTCTCTTTTTCCTCTGAGCATACCATTTCAACATTTCTTTTGTAGAAGAACAATGAAGTCCATGAACAACCTATTTGTTTCTTCAATAAATCCCTGAGTCATTTTTCATTGAATTATAACATCATGGAAAAGCAAGACTTTGCTTTGGTAAAATAAATTAAAGATTTTAGAGTATATATTCTCCACTCACATATTATTGCTTATGTCCCTAATGATGTGGTGAAAGATATTATGACTCAAGACAATCTAGATGGTATAAGGGGTAAATGAATTGTTGTGATCCTTGAGTATGATATTGAGATCAAACCAACCAAGCCGATCAAGGGTCAAGGATTAGACAAATGGATGGTTGAGTCAAAATTTCATTCTTTGGATATTAATTTTCTAGCTGCAGTTGATGAACAAGAAGAGAAGGTGACTCCCCAAGTTAAAGAGGTTATTTTTTACTCTCCCTGGTATGCATACCTTATTTTTGTTTTACATCATTTACATGCTCCTCCTGGTTTAACTAAAACTAAAGTTAGATTTTTTAAACTCAAAGATATGAATTATTTTATTTTAAATGGCAATCTATGTTGGAAATATATTGGAGGGATTCTACTAAATTGTTTTTTGAAAGATGGAGTTGATTAAGCTTTGCAAGAATTCCATGAAGGAGACTGTGGTGGACATCTGAATTGGAAGACCACTGCCAATAAAATTCTTAGAGTTGGTTTCTACTGGCTAACTTTATTTGTAGATGTCCAGAAGAAAGTGACCTTCTGTCATAAATGTCAGATCTTTGAAGGAAAAAGGAAACTTTTGCCTTTACCCTTGAAGCCAATTTCAGTTGAAGCTCCATTTCAACAATGAGGTTTGGATTTCATTAGAGAAATTCACCCACCTTCATCAGGACAACATAAGTGGATTCTCACAACCACTGATTATTTCACCAAGTGGATTGAAGTTGTACCCACCAGGAAATCCATTGATGTTGTGATCATAATTTTTTTGGAAACTAGCATTCTTTCTAGATTTGGATTCTTCAGGAAAATTATCACTGACAATGCAACAACATTCAAATAAAAAAAGATAATAGATTTTTGTAGAAAATATCATATCACCTTAGGACACTCTACATCCTATTACCCTCAGGGAAATGTATTATCAGAGTCTTCAAATACGAGTCTGGTCAACATCATCAAGAAGATGTTGCAGGAAAACAAAAAATCATGGCACAATAAGTTGGTACATGCACTATGGGTAGGTATACTTACTACAAAGAGTTCAATTGGTATGTCTCCATACCAGTTGGTCTATGGAATGGATGTTTTCTTTCCTACTTCTTTAGGTGTTCTTGTCATGAAATTATTGCAGGAATCACAGGTAGAATCAAATGACATCCAAAGAAGAATTAACAAAACTATATAGTTGAAGCAATATAGAGAAGAGGTCTACAAACAAACTCAGGTGATTCCATAAAATATCAAGAAAATCTATGACAAAAGGACCGAGGCTGATGATTTCCAGTTAGGAGAAAAAGTTCTGAAATGGGACTCAAGGAATGAAAAAAAAGGGAAAACATGGAAAATTTGAGAATTTATGGAAATGCTTATTCATAATACATGCCTATATAGGAAGAAATGCATTTTTTATCAAGGATATGGATGGACCAGATCTTCCAAGAGGACCTGTCAATGGAAGAATGCTCAAGTACTATGTTTCACAAGAATGCAATTTTTTCTCACTCATTTCATTGTAAATACCATTTTACTTTTTATGTCAGGCATGGGTGATTTTTATCAGTGGTTGAAGCCTGGAGAGAAGACCCTCAGCCCCTGATTAGTGTCACTATATTTACATTTATAATAAAGAAAATCAGAATGTAGAAAAGTACTAGAGAACAAGATTCAAGGAAACAGGTAGTTGGTTCTTGTAACCTCACAGGGAGAGCACCATCCCCAGGTGGAGCGACTTTTATAACCCTATATTTCATAGTATCACTTGGTGATTAGAATTTCTTCCTCTATTCATATTTTATTGTAAATGATATTTTATTCTGCAACTGATTTACAAAAAGAAAAAGAAAACAAAAGAAAATAAAAGAAAGAAAAAGAAAAAAGTAAAAAGGATAAAAATAGAAAAAAATGAAAAGAGGGTATAAAAATAATATAAAAGACAAAAAAAGAGAGCTAATATAAAACCCCATGAAAAATGAATTTGGTTTGAATCATACTGTATAATCATGATCAAACTTTATGAATTTATTTTGATAGGTTAGTGAATAAATTTGGTCAAAGAGTTTAATCTTGGCCAAATTAGCTAGGTTAGAGTAATAATTAATCCAACAGTCTAAGCTAGATTAATAGGTTAGTTGATTAGGTTAGGAGTTAGGTTAATAATGTTTATTTCAATAAAAGTTGAAAATGGATTGTTAAAATACCCTTTGTTTGATTAAATTTGGACATTTTTACCTTAGGAAATCAAACCATGGTGTAAAAGTGGGAAAGGGTAAGCTTAACGCTACCCATTCTATGATTTTATCCTAAGTTTTCTAATGGATAAGACTTTTTGTCATGTAGTGACTAAAGGATGCACAAGTTTCATCAGTGACATCTAGCATCACCCATATCGACGGTCCTCAGAGTATTTCGGACCCCCCCCCCTCGACCTTTCTTCCTTT